>CAWUFW010008606.1:0-57222 GCA_963921515.1 Calotriton arnoldi | reverse complement strand
TATGTCACCCTTCTTCAGCCAGGCTAGCTTGAATCCAGTGGCGCAGTGAGCAAGGGACCCACGTCTGGGCATACCCATCCCACTTAGGGCGAAAAGTGTTACAGCAAACAAATGATGCGGTCCAGCAGGGTCCTGATGTCGTCGGTGGCGGTGATGAGTGCAGTCTCGGTGCTGTGGTTGCTGCGGAACCCTGACTGGGATGGGTCCAGGATGCTGTTTTCTTCGAGGTATCGGGTTAGCTGTCTGTTGACGATCTTCTCGATGACCTTGGCTGGGAACGGAAGCAGGGAGATGGGCCGGAAGTTCTTGAGGTCTCTCGGGTCCGCCTTGGGTTTTTTGAGTAGGGCGTTGATCTCGACGTGTTTCCAGCTCTCTGGGAAGGTCGCGGTTTCGAAGGAGAGATTGACGACGTTGCGCAGGTGGGGTGCGATGGAGCTGCTGGCTTTGTTGAAGATGTGGTGCGGGAAAGGGTCTGACGGGGAGCCGGAGTGGATTGTGCTCATGGTCTTGATGGTGTCATCGATGTTCACATTGGCCCAGGCTGGCAAGGGGTCGCGGTCGATGGTGTGCGGCGGGTCTGGTGTGTCGGTGTCTGTTGGGGCTGTCTGGGTGTTGAAGCTGTTGTGGATGTCGGCGATCTTGCGGTGGAAGAAGGTGGCGAGGGAATCGCACAGGGCTTGCGACGTCGGGATGTCGTTGGTGTTGGAGCTGGGGTTGGAGAGTTCCTTCACGATGTTGAAGAGCTCCTTGCTGTTGTGTGCGTTGTTGTCGAGGCGGTCTTTGAAGGAGATCCTCTTGGCGGACCTGATGAGGTGATGGTGGTTGCGGATGGCGTCTTTGTGGGCTGCGTGGCTGTCCGGTGTCTTTTCACTGTGCCATTTCTTCTCTAGTTTCCGGCAGGTACGCTTGGAGCATTGGAGCATGGGAATATATCAACATTACCCACCCTTTTTCAGGAATCTTCTTTCTGTTCCTAAGAGCTGTTCTTCCTTTGTGTGTCACACAGAACTTTAGGACCTATGTTTAGCTGATATGATTAGAATTCAACTAATTTTATTATGGCATAAGATCTGGACTTGCGAAGATGCAGCTTTAAATTGAAAGATTTTTAACAACTGTCATAAGCTGTCTTTGTCCCTGCAAATCCCCTGGCTGAAATGTGTAAAACAGACATGTCTGAAATTAAGTTGCATTGAATATTTTGAGAACCCAGATATGCTGCACTACATTAGTAGGAGGGAGTTAAAAAATACAATGTTTATCTCTGTTTGAAGAACATAGGCCATCTGTTGAACTAGCTAAACATAGTGTTATCAAAAACCAATTGCTGCTTGTTACTGATGGTGTGCAACCTTATGTTAATGTTGGGAGTACTATCAGGTGCCTGAAAGATAGAGTGGGTGAACACATGCAGACTCTCAAATCGAATGATGAATGATACCCCATTGCGACTCACGCCACTGAATGTGAGGCGCAAACTGAACACAAAAGCTTTAGATTCTGTGGAATTGACCATGTTGTCAGCAATAGGGAATTATGCCTCAGACACAGAGAGGCTATGTGGATTTTGCATCTATGCTCCGTATAAAGAGGATTAAATAATAATCATGAGTTTCAATACTTTTTGGGAGAGTGACATAGTACACAATATATGATGTTATATATCCCCATTATGATCTTCTACCTATCACATGCCACCTCTGATGTAAATAATTTAATAATATGTTAACTGTTTATTTTGTATTTATGTAAATATGTCATCATTTTAGAGATTCATCACAGGGTCAATAGGGTCTTTAAAATTGGTGGATTATCTTCACAGATTTCTTAATTATTCACCTAAGTGCCAATTACTCTCTTAGGGCCAGATGTACGACCATTAAGTTTAGCGAGTCGCAAATAGCGCAAAATTGCGACTCGCAATTTGTGACTCCCTAAACTTAATGTTCAACAGTGTCTCAGACACTGTTTGCGATTCCCAATGGGGTCGCAAATTGCATGCCTCATGAATATTAATGAGGCTCTTGCAATTTGCGACCCCATTGGGAATGGCTAGCACTCCCAGGGATGGTGGCCTGCTGGGGTCAGCAGACCACCATGTCTAGGACTGCTTTTAAATAAAGCATTTTTTTTCTTTTTTAAATGCAGCTCGTTTTCCTTAAAGAAAAACGGGATGCATTTAAAAAAGAAAAATGAAACTTTTTTGTTTCATTTTTTAAGGGCAGGCAGTGGTCCCTGTGACCACTGCCTGCTCTTAAAAAATATTGACGCACCCATTCACAAAGGGGAAGGGGTCCCCTGGAGACCCCTTCCCGTTTGCGAGTGGTTTACCACCTACTTGAAGTAGGTGGTAAACTGTGAGTGTTTTGCAGCCGCAAATGCGGTCGCAAAACAACAGTACATGGCATGGTGACTCCTGATTAGGAAGGGACGCCCCTTCCTAATAGCGAGAGTCGCAAATGCTATTTTGCGAGTCAGTGATTCGCAAAATAGCATTTGTACATGCCTGGAACCTTTTTTGTGGTTGCAAATGGGCCAATCTCCCATTTGCGGCCGCAAAAAAGTGTTGAACATCTGGCCCTTAGTGGATGCCCATATCGTCATCAATAGTGATGCTACTGAGACTGATTTTGGGTACTATCTGATATACTAAGATGGCGCTTCCAGGTGATGCAGCGGAAATCTTACCAAATTTTATCTCACTATAACATTTCAAATCATCTTCACCAACGGGCCCCATATCATGTCACCTTTCTTACTTTACAAGGTATTCACCATCCTAATTATCCAACCTTGGTCCTCCAATGGATCTTTTTGTTGAGCTAACAGGGACTTGGATATTTAGAGAACGTGAGGCAATTTCCTTATGAGGACCTGGAATAAAGAAATGCCAAATACATACCTATTTCATCACCAATACGCATTTGCCACCAAATTCACATACACTAAAACAAGAAAGGTGAACTCCAAGAAATGATGCACATACTATATGATTACTCATGAAAAACATTTATCTAAAGCCTCGATTTGAATGGTCAGAACATGAAATCGCATTTCAGAATCAGATTTATTAGCAGTTAATTAATACAGATAGCCACACAATACAATACAGATTCATTAAGAACAATTGCTGGTTGCCTAGAAAGAGAGAGAGAACATGGGAAAATATTGAGTCGCAGCATTTAGATCATACAAACCAAATGATTGAGATATTGTCCGTCTTCGATAAAGATCTGATAAAGTCAGATCTGAAGCACAGCGTGTCACAGAAAGGTGTCAGTTAACCCTTCAGCCGAAAGGTTATTTCCTGCTCAACTTTACCAGCCGACAAAGTGCAGGTTCTGGAGCAGTCAGGAAAGTTCAGTTCAAAGGTTTGGCATTAAGGGAAAATCAGAGGTCAGTCCGACAACATGCCAGGCAGGGAAAGTGGGGGCAATTGTACTTTCAAACGTTCACAGTTTACACCCACAAAGTATCTTTTCCATCGGCTCATATGGTTTCCATTGGTTGTTCACAGTGGGGGGCTCATGGTGTGATCAATACCTCACTAAAAAATCTGGAAGCATTAAGTAATCCTTTTGCAAATTCATTAAGTTTCAATTATATTTTATTTCCATCCTTTCCTCTGAAGTACGAAAACTTCACTTTGCTCACAGTCTGTCCATTCCCAGGCGCTCTCTCTGGCTTTGCAAGAGTATTGATACATTTCTGTCAAATGTGTTGCTAAATCAAAAGTTAGTCCATTGTTATAAAATACAGAAAAGAAACTTCACGAAAAGTTCTCACAGCGTCTAAAGTGACTATTTCAGCTAGATTCTGCCTTTGAGCAAGAAAAAGAGAAAAGCATCTGAGGCCTACTTGCAATTTTGCTGAATCATTACCACCTTATGATTAATATAAAACACACATTAATATTGGTATTTCGACTTCCTTAATTAATTCAATCATTATTCTTCTTTTAAAGGTAATATGTCAATATTAGGCACTACTAAAAAAAATCATTTGCATGTTTATCATTTTCAGAACAAATATTATCGTGTCATTCTGAAGTACACATTTTATCACATAACATTAGAGTAAGCTGCAGGTTTACATACTATCGATTATTTCTGAATTAAGCATTTTAATCATTTCAGGTGCTTTATTATGCAGACATTAATTTATTTTGACACATTTTAGAAATTATCGTCCCCACACTTTTTCTGTTAATTAGGTTTAATTTCTCAAACATGTGATTACATGCATAGGTAAATAATAATTGTTTCTCTCTCTTTAATTACGTTTTCACATTTCCATGTTTCAAACACTTCTGAATGCTTTTAGGAAGCAGTATGAAATCTCACGTTTTTCAACGTAGCCAGTTTTCATGTTTTCATCAAAGAATAATTATCGTAAATCGCTTTTGATATTGAGAATTGATAGAGGCAACTGTCGTTTAACATTTACGCTCCATCACAGGTGCACGAAACGGACTTACATTCCCCTGTGAGTCCGTCTTCTATTTTGGTCATAAAATAGGAATCCAAAATGGCGCCCATGCTGAACGCTGTATTGCGCTGTGTACTCACAGTCATCTCTGATACAGATAGGAATAGGTAAGCAGCACCATGGGACTCGGGTCCACGATTACTCATGGCCTTCACGCTTATAGTGGCAGCTTGGGATCTTTGTATTGATGGAACTCGTTTATTTCACACTCTTTTTAGGTCCTATCTGGACCCATTATGGCATTATTAATAATATTGCATCTGTTGTATATTTAACCACGGTTGATCGGCTTCTTTTTCTCTTAGGTGAGTTATATTTATTCATAGCGTACCCTTTTAGAGGTCTCACTAGGTACAACACCGTGGGTATATACCCACATTGGAGTAACGTGTAGTGGGTTTTTTACAGGTTTATTGGACCTTGTTCACAGCGAACAATATTTACTTGGCGGATTGTTCTTCTTAAGTACGGGGGTAAGTTTATGGACGCATGGAATAGAACATCACAGTGCTGTCTGGTATGTTTTACGGACCTACCTGCACTAATATCAATATTGTGACCTTTGCGTATAGAGACACGGGTGATCAGCTAATTTCTCTCTACGGGAGTCCTACTTATTTGTATGCTTTCCTCCTTGGCGGTAGCATTAGGATTGTTACAATATTGTGGGTCATACCCAGAATACACTAATGTTTTGGGCACCATTTGCTTGCTTTGACAGGATGTAAATAGCTCACGGGTACACTTGGACTGGTTACCGTACTAACAACGAAAATTAAAATTTAAATCACAATCATCATTGTTCAAGAAACGGGTGATCGGCATGACTTTTTATAGGCGAACGGCATTTATTTACATGCCCTCTCTTTAGAGGTCTTGTTAGGTTTGGCATATTATTATGCATATATATTTACAATAGACTAGCGTTTGGGTTAATTACAGGTTTTAAGGGACGCTCCATACTGTGAATATTACTTGGTTGGCTGAGTGCTCTTCTCATATACGTAAGCCCACATACATATGAAACGGAATTATACGATGTGATTTGGAATGGGATTTAACGGTTGATTGACAGAAACCCTTTGTATGTAGGTGGACCTGTGATGTGTCTTCAGCTAACAGCATGGCTATGCTGTTGATTAGACTCGTTTGAGATAAGAAGGTAAGGGGCTACGTGCTCCTGCATGCTCTTCATCTGTATGACCCGTTTGCGCATGCAAAAACGGGTCGTACATCTAGCCCTAGATCTCAAATGCCATTGATAATCGTGCAAAACCTTGCAGCAGGCTGATAATTCTGATATTATCCTGTTTATAAACACTTAAGCATGTAACATTATGCTGGGGCAATAAAAATACTTGCCCTCTTTTTGTCCGGTTGTAGTGCCACAAGCCGGGAGACACGGAACAAAATAGATGAGAAGCCGGGGCAGGACCCTTGATGAAAGTGTGACTACAGGGTGACCCCCTCCCTCTACCATGACATATATTACTGCGGGTTGGACCCCAACGGGACAAAAAGAGGGCAAGTATTTTTATTGCCCCAGCATATACAATATTACATGCTTAAGTGTTTATATACAGGATAATATTATCCAGTGCACAATCCAGGGCGGTATCATTACATTACGCTGATGAAAACCCCGGACCTGATTAGGCCTTAGAGTAGGGCTGAAACTTGTCGGTATATTGTAGGGTCATAGGACCATTAAATCCTAAATACCCACTATTGTATTTTTAACCTTCCCCGACTTCTCCGACAATAAAGGGATACCTTGGAGAAGCTGAGGGATTTTTAATCTGTAGTTAAGCCCCCTGGTCATCATTTATTTCCATAAGAGCTCCCTGGAAGATGCTTTAGATCACCCTGACCTTTAGGAGTCAGGGTGAACCCGATGATGAAGCATGACACTACTAGAGTGTGTGAGGGTTATATTTACCCGTCTACAATTGATCACACCTGATGTACTAGGTGGGATACTTATAAGTTTGATGCACAATGTATTATGGAGGACGTATCCCCCTAATCCCTTTCAATTGTGAAAGGACCCCTCTACCCTCTGGATCTGAAAAGGTTTCCCCTGCTCAGATCTAATTTGTAGACAGCCCTTGCAGTGTAACCTGTAATGATTCAATTCAAATCATCAATACACAGACCAGTCCGATAACTAAATGTGCTTCGTAGCTATGCCTATAACAATAGGAGAATGACTACCAGAGTGATTTATGTGGTGGAAAAGAACTCTTTCACACCTCTACATTCCCCACTCCCCATCCCCGCACTATGGAAGTGGCAGACTGCTGATCACTTCCCTCTGCCCCTAGTCTATGGTATGTTTCTCCACCTCTGCCCTCCCAGCCCAACCTCTACCTCAGTGCACTGCCCCCCTTTTACTGTACCGAGTTCTTAAACTTTGTAGCTTACATCATCCAAACAAAACTCTCAAGTCTCTGTAGGAGTTGATTTTCTGTCAATAAAGAGCAATGCGAACTGAGCTAATGCTAATATTATTTCGTGCATACACTGCCCTCCATTTTGCCTCTACGTCACAAGATACCAGGTGATGACTATTGCTGTTTTCAGTTTTACATAAAGTATTTCTTGTGTCCACATGGCTAAGAAGAGAGTGTTCCCAGGGACATTTTCTGACTGTGCTCCACCAAGGACGTTTTCAACCTTCCAAAGCTTGTTAAAACAATGTATATGTTCAACTGTTCCGCAAAAGCTGTGAGAATGATTTAATCTCAATGTATTGGTGTCATGAGAGAATATCAAATGTATTCTGTAGTAAAATGTTTCTTCTAGCTTGCTCCCTATTGGTGCAAATCCTGAGAACCATGTATTCCCATAGAAAGTGTCAAAGTCTCTGTCTAAAGCCCTAGAAAGGTATGAAGAATTGTGTAATGAAAAGAGCTCCGTGCCCCATCTCTTTAGATGGTGAATCTATGCCGGATTTCACTTAGAACTACACTGAGTTCTTTGTATTAAGATTTGTATGCTTTGCTGCTAACTTGCTCCTGCCATGTTTACTGTAATCTTCAACAGCAACCCTTGTCTGTCCTTCTTAAGAGAATAGTGACGTTCCAGTCGGGGAGCACCAAAGTCCGCTTCGGGATGGCATCGCTCCGGTCCTAGCCGTTGGTGCGCGCGCCCCATGAGATAGAATCTGACACTAAATTGTGCGCCTACACTCTCCTCCTCCAGACCATCTGGCATGAGCAGGTCTCATGCTTGCTGCAGAGACCTGTACGCAACTTTCCCGTTTCAGTCAGTTCTGAAGTCTGACACGGCTTACTTACACAGTCCTTTATTCTGCCATGGTTTATAAATTGAGAACCGTTAAGTTATCTACGAATGTCACCTGCTGCTGCTGCGCTTACAGGCAGGAAGGGTTCTGCCTAAAATGCTTTTTTAAAACGGGAATTAATACCGACGTGCTTCACGGGCACTGGTTGTCTTATCTGTGAGGGCCAGTCTCCCCGCCGCTTACAGATTGTTCCATTTGCATCACCCGGGAAGTGAAAGCTTCCAGGCAGATGGCCGCCGGCTCTTCTTCATTTCAAGTGCAGCAGGGGTTCAATGGCACACACTGCAGGTGTGTCACGGGAGTAGTAGATTATACCGGAAATAAATGAACAGAAGAAAGGAAGGAGGGCACAGTGACTTCACGGAGGGCAAGCCACAAAGGAGCTGCTGTTCCACTTTACCAACCTGGCCGAAACTGCATCTGAATTCAGTGAGCAGGTCGCTCGGCTGGCTTCGTGGTTTGCGGGCGCCAGGTGCCCGGGGTGGACAATTCCGCGAGCAGGGCTGCCCATCTGCCGCACCAACAGAATAAACAGGTGGTTCCCAAGGCTGCCAAGTCAAAGAGGATTTTAGCTGCCTGAAGTGATGTGGAAGGGTAGCCTGACATTCATCCCAAAAGCCCTGCTTGAAAGACGACTGGGAGCGCCCAGTAACACTCTCTGGTTTCTTCATGACCACAGCATCACGCATAAGAACCTGGGGGATGTCAAAATATCAGCAACAAAAATACACATGTAGTTCACCTTGTTTTGTGCATGGTTAATGACTAGAAGACGCATTGCCATTATAAAATACACAATTCAGGGCAAAAATTATGCAGTATGAATACATGTTGCAGACATGGAAATATGTGTTTCTTTTTTCATTGCATGATACCTTAGAGATGGGCCACTCCTAACAGAATGGTATGAGCCACGTGTTCAGCAGTAGTTTCGACCACTGTGTTATGGGCAGGGGGTCAACAAGACCCGAACTTAGGGGGAGGCCTAAGACACCCAGCCAGGGCCAGCTCGAACGCTGGTTGCGGCCATTACGACAGTCTTTTTTTGAGCTCTCCTCACTCATATCCTTCTTCTCCATGCACCTCATCTCTCCATAGCCTCTCTCTCTGAAGTACATTTCATTTTATTATAGTGCTACTCATAGTTCACTCACACTCAGTTCTGTGATCTGCATGGTACACGTTATTTGCAGCAGGCACATTAACCCTCTGTGCTACTTTACGATGAGCCAAAACTGCAATTAGACAAAATTCTGAACTCTCACTAATACATACATTAATCACCAGAGTTATCTTGATACTTTTATTGATGCCTGAAAACTACCTGATGCACAAGGAAGTCTATGTGCCTTTAAACCAAAAATTACTTTTAAACACAGCACCCCCCATCAAAGTCAAGCCAAGGTGCGGATTCTTCAGTCAGACCGACCTAAAGCCAGTTCTGCTCCCAGCAACGTGGCAGGGCAAGCATTTCCAGAAATGGGGTGAAAGCTAAGCACATACCCATTATCTGAGGAAAAAGATTTATGTAAGTGGTGGGGTGTGATACTTCCCCCAAATTCCAGCAGGCAAAACAAGTTAACAGATTTCTTGTAGATGATTTAAGGGAAAGTAGACTTCTCACCTGATAATTTTTTGAAACTTTTGGGATCAAATTTGCTTAAACGGATGTATGATGATACATCGCAAACCGTAGCAATGCAAGCAATCACCACGCTGTTGTAACATCGGAAAAGCAATTACATCGCACGTATTTACTGCGCATGCTGTTGCCACGCGATTGTAGTGTCTCGGCTGTTTGGTGCCATTACAACGCAGTTGATCAAAACGTCTCCCGGTACATCGTTTTTTTTTCTGATTCCATTAACTCCTGGGCCGGGATGTCTGTAAAGCATGGGTTTTAGGGTGGGGTAGTGTTAGAAAAATGGCAACATACGAATAACAACTGAGTACTTTAAAGGGTACTTTAAAGGAGTTGTTTGAAGGGTAAGCGTTTTTTCGGTTGACAACAAATTACAAAAGGTTAAAAACTAATTTAGACGTTTTAATTAATAGTTATTAATAAGCCCTAGTAGGAACGCGGATTTTCGTACCCTCTTAAAGTATCAATAAAACTCTGAATAGTGAGACACTATTTTGCGAAGCACCACAACAAAAGTCCTACCACAGTTTCACTGAATGTACCACGACAGACAGGTTGTAGTCAATGTTGGATTTCCAAGGCCCCCTGGTATATTCGAAAATCCCTTTTGAAAGCGTACATTTTTTCTTTTAACCTGATAATAACAGGCTTTAAAAGTGGTTCATTAACCATATTTTATATCTTAATTTAACATGTGCATGTAAAATTACAATAAAAATGTATGGAACGTAATTACCGTATGAAGTTTTCTTTCTTCAATACTTGGCCTTGTCTTCTGTCCATGTGTTCACCAAGAGTCCTTTTTCCATTGGATGCAACATCCTTAAATCACCATTCACCTTCCCGTGCTCCGTGTGTTCTTTCCCCTATGTATTGCAAGTAGGGCTCAAAATTGCAAAGCTTTTACCGGAAATTGTCCTTTAATTCCTTGCCTGGTATCCAAAGCACGCCTCGACTGGCAAACTTTGAACCCAAAGTATCCTTTCCCATAAACTTCTTGTGTTTAGGTGGCAATCCTTGAATAGTATTACCAAAACGCCTCCAATAGTAAAGTTTGTAGCCAAAATGTTGTTTTCCAGTGAAGTCCTTCCATTTGTAACGAAATCCAAAGGCCTTGTTAGAAGGTAAGTCACCGTTCCCAAAACGTGCCAAAATCCACCGAAGGTACGGACATAAGTTGAATTCCCAATTCGGAGTTCCAGAATCTACTGTAGGTGCCATTCTACATGCCATCTGTTTGTTAGGGAAAAGGGCTACAAATTAGTATTTGTTTTGGTACAGTGTTCTTAATTACCCCCAATTTCTAACCCTAGACTATTGCTTTTTCTTCACAATATTTCCATATAGTTTTGCACAGAAATAAAAAGTTGTCTTTAAGGCGGAACCTTCCAGGACTCCAGAGGTGACAACAGACTTTGATTTGAATGAGGAAATAATTGTTCCTGTTTTCCAACAGCACCTTCTAGCTTCCACAGCTGAAGATTCATTACACAAGCTGCATGTTTTTGGTGAACTAAAGCTTTACCTGGAAATAACTGTTGCTCTTGGAGTTTCTTGACATCTGTTTCTTACTATTATGTGTCAGTCAGTAAAGCAACAAAAGCTGTTGTTGCCGTGTGGATAATTCCAATAGATGGAATCAGAGGAGGTTGTGCTTTCTCAAAACGTTATACCGATTCTACCAGAACAATGGCTATGTGAGCGTCAGTGGCCTTCCAAAGAGGGAACATACCTTTAGCAGACCTACTCAGATTAGCAACATGGACTAACCAAATGTGTTTGGCGTTTTCAAAGGCCTTATTCAATTGTATTCTATTAACGATGAAGCTTTGCAGGCTAGAAAATGTGTAAGGTATGCGCATCGAACCTTAAAGAAATAATGACAGATATTAACATTGAACTGAATGTACATAGAATACATGATTAAGTTGAAGTCACTTACCTTGACGGAGCTCTGCCTTCCACCTGCTCTCTGTCTCGTGACGAGTCCCGGAACAACGGCAGGAACGTATGCGCGCCGACGTAATCGCCTAGTGTGAACATGGAAAAAGGACAAAGCTTATGATAAAATCCGATGTTAAAATATGTTTAGCAAACGTACAGTAAAGCAATAATGCCGACGAAGTATCTAAATATGTTTCATAAACAATACCATATATGTCATATTTGAACATACCACCGACAACTTCCACTAAATAAAGCAATACTGCAAAACAATCCCTTTTATCAGTTACATTACATATCCCCTTGTATTTTATTTTGTTACATTATATTTTACCTACTTCAATAATGAAACGTAACCAACTATCGAAAATATGTTTTGAAAACGTACAGTAAAGCAATAAAGCCTAAAAAGTATATAAATCTGGGTAAGAAACAATACCATATATGTAATATATAAATGTACCAATAATGACATCTGTTTGTTATTTTTATGGCTCTTTTAACAGTCAGTAAAGCAACTAAAGCTGTTCTTGCCATGTGGATAATTTCACTAGATGGAATCAGAGGAGGTTGTGCTTTCTCAAAACGTTATACCGATTCCACCAGAACAATGGCTATGTGAGGGTCAGTGGCCTTCCAAAGAGGGAACATACCTTTAGCAGACGTACTCAGCTTAGCAACATGGACTACCCAAATATGTTTGGCGTTTTCCAAGGCCTTATTCAATTGTCTTCTATTAACGATGAAGCTTTGCAGGCAAGAAAATTAAAAAACTATATAGGAAAGTTAAAGTCACTTACCTTGACGGAGCTCTGCCTTCCACCTGCTCTCTGTCGATGCCATCTTCCGTGACTCTGTCCATGCCATCTTCCGTGACTCGCGACGACCTATGGAATGACGCAAATTACGCAGCTGTCAATCATTATGATTGTCATATAATTATGGCAATATTTCAAATTATAAAGCACGAAGCTGTCAATATTAATCTCCTATTTGCTGTCAATCATTATGAATGTCATATCATTATGTAAAAATTTCAAATGATAAAGCACGCAGCTGTCAATATTAATCTCTTATTTTTATGAAAGTTAAAGTCACTTACCTTGACGGAGCTCTGCCTTCCACCTGCTCTCTGTCCATGCCATCTTCCATGACTCGCGACGACCTAATGAATGACGCAAATTACGCAGCTGTCAATCATTATGAATGTCATCAAATTATGTCAATATTTCAAAATCCAAAATCTAAAAAAGTATATAGGAACGACGACTTAATGAATGAAACGACTTCATTGCTAACATGAGCATGCGTTGTAATCGTGCGTGCTAATTATGCATGGCATCTTGCGTGGCTCCGTGACCTAATGAATGAGTAATCAAAGCACGGTCCATCATTATTAATGTACGGTCCATCATTATTAACGGAACGGTCCATGGCATCTTCCATCGTGCGTGAGATTGCGTTGTAAGTGCATGCGATGGAAATGTCATTGCGCAGTTATAGCATGCGTTGTAAATGCATGCGATGCAAAGGATCCTGCGATGTAAAAGTTGCGTTGCGATGGCACCGCAACCAATTACCATCGTTGTAATGGGTGTTTCCCGCTTAAACGCCACAGACCCTTTTGGGCATTCATGAAATATTCCAGTTCTTTCATGGTGCACCAGGGAAACCTGGCATTACCTAGGAGTAGATCTTGTTTTTACAAATGTTTTAAGTCAGAAATTACTTCCACTATACCAAGGCCAACATTTTTTCATGGGTGAGCCCCTTATGCCAAGGAGTACATTCAATAAGAGAGTGCCAGAAATTTACCATGGATACTTCAGCCACAGCCTTGGGTACCTCTAAAAATTCCCTCCGGTACACAAGGGTCAGCATTTTGCCATTGACACCCTCTATAAAATGAGTACAGGAAATCTTATGACAAGAGTTACCTTAAATATCAGTTCCAACATTTTGCTATGGATCCATCCCATATGCTAAGAATTACGTGCTTCATGTCAGGGCCTTCGGCCAGGTATGGTGGCGCGTGTTCTGTGTCCCTGCAGCTGGGAATTACTGGGCTAGCAGCTTTCTCAGTTAGACAGTTCAAGTCCCCACAGCTAATGAGGGTGTCTTAATAGAAGCATGTCAGGGCCTGCAGTTTGCCATAGGTAACACCTCCCATCCATATTTTATTAGTGCCCTTGTCCATAAGGCAAGAATAACCTCCAGTATGCTAGGACAGCAGAACACTTGAACTCATAACACACATACACTGACACACACATTCTCACTATATCTCTTTCACTCTTTTGTACATTTGAACTCTGATGCACTCACACACAGACACACTTCTGCTCACACTTCCATTAGTCAATTTGCTTTTATTGTGTCAGAAAAGTTTGTCCTGCTGCTTCTGCTATATCTACCTTGCCTTTTAGTGAAGCTTAATAAAAACATATTCTTTATACGCCATTCAAAAATAATAATATATTGCCTTGTCAATGTTTGTTACAAGTATGATGTGAATGAAAAGTACACTTCCTTAAAATAGCTGTACTGGGCTTATATTTTGTTTCATATGTGGATCAAGCAGTTACAGTATTGGAAATTAACTAATCCACGTTCTAACATGTAATATCACAGCATCCAACTGATCCTATGAAATGCTTGACTTCTTCGGCAACCGTGGATTTTATCCAGTAACACTTTGCACTTTTGGGGTTTTGAGACCCAGCTTACAATGTAAGTCCTGGAATGAAGCATTGTGGTGAGTGGAAGCCAGGAATGCCTGAAGGGGTTACACAGTCTTCAATCTATCACCACACCAGAAAGCCTCAGCCCTAGTCTCCCTCCTCGCACCATCCCACATTCTCAGTCCACTCTCCCCTCTTGCACCTGCCCTGCTGTTGCAGATGGAATTAAGTAGGCATCTAGAACTGGGGAAAGAGCAGGTATTCTGTGCGTGCCTTCGTAGAAATATGTGTATATTCATGAGAGTTGTGTAATTCTATTGTGTGCAGCGTAAGAGGTGTGCTCATGTAAGTGCTGTGTGATGGTGAATAGTGTGAGTGAGTGCAGAGTGAGTGGTGTGAGTGCAGGGTGAAAAATGTGCTGATGAGTGTCGGGTGAGCTGCATGAATGCAATGTGAAAGGAGGGCCCATGTGAGTGTGGGGTGAGAGGAGTGTGTGTAGAGTGAGAGGAGTGAATGCACGGTGGTGTGAGCGGTGTAAATGCAGGGTGAGTTGTGTGCCTGCACTTGGTGCAGGGTGAGTGGCAAGAGTGAAGAGTGATCTTTGACAGTGACTGGTGAGTGCATGGTGAGAGCAGTTAGTGCACAGTGAGTGGTGTGTCCCTATGAGTTCTGGCAGACTATTGTCCCTGTGTGCAGGCAGGATAACCAGAGTGCCTGTATGAATGCAGGCTGAGAGGTTTGTCCATGTGAGTGGACGGCAAGAGGAGGAAGTGCAGGGTGAGTGGTGTGACTCCAGGGTGAGTGCTGTGCTTGTTTGCATGGTGTGAGTGCAGGGTGAGTGATGTTATCATGTGAGTGAAGGGTGAGCTGTGTGAGTGACAAGACTGCCTATGTGAGTGCACAGTGAGCGAAGTGACAGTGTGAGAGTAGGGTGAGAGGAGTGACTGCCGGGTGAGTGATGTGACATGAGTTTGGGTGCAGGTGAAAGTGCAGAGTGAGAGGAATGAATGCATGGTAAGTGATGTGCTTGTTTGAGTGCGATTGCAGAGTGAGCAGTGAGAGTGACAGGTGAGTGAAGTGCCACATGAGTGCAGGGTGAGTAGTGTGCTCGTGTAAGTGCAGGGTGAAAAGGTTGAATGCATGGTGAGTGGTGTGAGTGCAGTTTGATCACTGTGGGTACAGGGTGAGCAGTGTGCTTATGTGACCGCAGGGTAAGTGGAGAGGAAATGGCGTGAGTTCATGGCAAGGTGAATACGTGCAGTGTGGTCGCAATGAGTGGTGTGCCTGTGTGAGTGCAGGGTAAGAGGAGGATGAAAAGTGTGAGTGTGGAGTAACAACGTGAGTGCAGTGTGATCGCTGTGAGAGTAGGTGTTAGAACTGGGGGTCTCTAGTTGGCAATGGTATACACCTTTGTCCAAATAGGGACCCTTGCTTCTAAGTCAGGGAAAGGGGATTACACTACTGGATAACCCCTGCTCACCCCCTTGGTAGCTTGGCACGAGCAGACAGGCTTATCTCAGAGGCAGTGTGTTAAGCATTCGTGAACACATACAGTAATACAGTGAAAACGCTACAGATGGACACCACACAGGTTTTATAAAAATAAGTATTCTTTATATAGACTTAACACAAGACCACAAACGACAAAAATCCACAATACTGTACTCAAAATAGACTTAAAGATGGTAGAAGTAACTTAGTTCAAGATGGTGATAAATGCGACTCGTTTCTCACAAAAGTACCTTGGATGCATAACGCAAAACAAACAAAGGGTCCACAGGGAAGGCGATGCGGCAAGCAGGCGCCTCGATGCGGTGTGACGATCCGGTGCGATGCGAAGAGAGTGCGCCCTTGATGCGATGCGACGACGTGAAGATGATGCGTGCACGCCCAACGGCCGTGCGGCGAACTCTGTACCTTTGGAGCCGCGACAGGCCCTGCGATATGCTTCCCCAATGATGCAACGGCAGGCAGTTGCGACGAAGACACGCTTCTCCGGTGATGCGAAGGCAGGCAGCTGCGACGAAGACACGCTTCTCTGGTGATGCAAAAAGTGGTCCCAATAAACAATTCTTCAACAGCAAGAATATAGAATAACAAAGAGAACAAAAACACAATAGAAGAAACACGTAGTATACTTGGAACGCAGTGTTATTTAATCACACTGGACATCATCAATTTGTAGCATTATTTAGACAATATAAAAAAATGGTAGTGCCCTAGGTGGGGAGAGGAGGAAAAAATGGGTAATAAGGTGGGTACTGTGATTGGAGTGAGGATAAGAGGGTAAGTAGAGAGAATATCGTGCAAATCACATAATTATCACATAAAGAACAAAGCTCATAACTCAAGCCACAAATTTCGAAATCTTATCAAAAAAATATAAATAATAAGTAGCCATGATTGAGAACAGTATCACAGTGAATAATCGCTGTTGATCAAGCTGGCAAATGGTAAAAGTGTCGACGTTTCGACCCCAAGACACTGTAGGTTGGTTATCCCTTACGCAGGGGTCTTCCTCAGGACAGAAGAGAAAAGGAAGGGGGGCACCTAGGGATAGAACATAGAAGACACCTTAGAACTAAGAACACCGATACTAATCAAGAGTTTGACAAGGGGGCCAGAGCCCCAGGGAATTACCATAGACAGCCCTTCGCTGGGGGCTGATTCATAGGCGTGGGCTCGTAGGCTCCAGAGTAGCGAGAATCCCCTGCAAGAGTAATGTGCAAAATATGAGGGACCCTCCCATCAGTGTATATACTTGGGAGTGGTAAAAAGGGTTAAAGCGGATCAATCCACTTACTAAATTAAATCTCTAGTTCCTCCAAATTAAACAAGCCGGACTGATCAGCTGGTCCTTTAAAATATTATCCTAAAATACAGAAAACAGGCCCTCATTAGGACTAAGTAAAAAAAATACCACTAAAGCTGGAAAAAGGGTACAATATGCCCCGAGCCGTGCTTAGAAAAGGGAAAGTACCTGGTAAATTCCTTAAATAAGGCCAAGGCTCCATGCGTTTCACAATCTAAGAACAATGAAAAGAAGAGGGAAATTCCGGTTTAAATACCAAACCCGACACTCCGTGTATTGGCAGAAGCGTCTAGGAAAGATCAGCGTGTTGCCAAAACTTACCGCTGCTTGCTGAAAAATGTCTCCGTCTCATAGAGGGGAACCCGCGTTCTGGTGAACCTGCTGTTTAAGTAGCGAGGCTTGTCAGAGTCACGCACGAGCGTGACGTGTTGGGACAGGCGCTCGATGCTTCTCAATTCTTGACAAGTATTCGAGTCTCATGGAAGACAGACTTAAAGGGGAGGCCAGGTTCTACGGCCTCTCCCCTGCAGTCAGAACATAACTCTACTCGTAGGGGATGTTTAGAATAAAAAATTGGAGTCACTATATATCGGTTGCCAAAGCCATATGTTGAAGAAGTAAAACTACCCATTTAGATGATAATAAGCGTGCGTGACTCTGACAAGCCTCGCTACTTAAACAGCAGGTTCACCAGAACGCGGGTTCCCCTCTATGAGACGGAGACATTTTTCAGCGAGCAGCGGTAAGTTTTGGCAACACGCTGATCTTTCCTAGACGCTTCTGCCAATACACGGAGTGTTGGGTTCGGTATTTAAACCGGAATTTCCCTCTTCTTTTCATTGTTCTTAGATTGTGAAACGCATGGAGCCTTGGCCTTATTTAAGGAATTTACCAGGTACTTTCCCTTTTCTAAGCACGGCTCGGGGCATATTGTACCCTTTTTCCAGCTTTAGTGGTATTTTTTTACTTAGTCCTAATGAGGGCCTGTTTTCTGTATTTTAGGATAATATTTTAAAGGAACAGCTGATCAGTCCGGCTTGTTTAATTTAGAGGAACTAGAGATTTAATTTAGTAAGTGGATTGATCCGCTTTAACCCTTTTTACCACTCCCAAGTATATACACTGATGGGAGGGTCCCTCATATTTTGCACCTTACTCTTGCAGGTGATTCTCGCTACTCTGGAGCCTACGCGCTCACGCCTATGAATCAGCCCCCAGCGAATGGCTGTCTATGGTAATTCCCTGGGGCTCTGGCCCCTTGTCAAACTCTTGATTAGTATCGGTGCTCTTAGTCCTAAGGTGTCTTCTATGTTCTATCCCTAGGTGCCCCCCTTCCTTTTCTCTTCTGTCCTGAGGAAGACCCCTGCGTAAGGGATAACCAACCTACAGTGTCTTGGGGTCGAAACGTCAACACTTTTACCATTTGCCAGCTTGATCAACAGCGATTATTCACTGTGATACTGTTCTCAATCATGGCTACTTATTATTTATATTTTTTTGATAAGATTCCGAAATTTGTGGCTTGAGTTATGAGCCTTGTTCTTTATGTGATAATTATGTGATTTGCACGATATTCTCTCTACTTACCCTCTTATCCTCACTCCAATCACAGTACCCACCTTATTACCCATTTTTTCCTCCTCTCCCCACCTAGGGGCACTACCATTTTTTGATATTGTCTAAATAATGCTACAAATTGATGATGTCCAGTGTGATTAAATAACACTGCGTTCCAAGTATACTACGTGTTTCTTCTATTGTGTTTTTGTTCTCTTTGGTATTGTATATTCTTTCTGTTGAAGAATTGTTTATTGGGACCACTTTTTTCCATTGTACTGTCCTATACCCAGGGCCCAGTGACGTATTTTGGGTCTATCCTTTTTTTGTAACTAACTCTCTGGTGATGCGGCGGCGGCCTCTGCGGTGGCGACACGCTTCTCCGGCGATGCGACGGCAGCAGCTGCGACAGCGACACACTTCTGCTCATTGAGTCGCGCTTCCAACTCCCAGCGACACGCAGGCTTCTGCAGACAGAATCCCCAGCAAGGGAATTCAGGAGGGAGCTGGTGGTGAAGTCTTGTATCCCTGAGACTTCAGCAGGAGGCAAGCTCTAGTTCAAGCCCTTGGAGAAATATTCTGCAAGATGATGAAAGTTCTTTAAAAGTTCCTTCTCCTTTCCTTGGCAATGAAGACCACTGCAGGCCAACCCAGCAAACAGCACACTGGCAGAGGGGCAGTCCAAACTCCTGCAGCTTCCTTGGTTCTTCTCCTTGGCAAAGGTTCGTC
The DNA here is from genome assembly GCA_963921515.1 of Calotriton arnoldi. Lineage (NCBI taxonomy): Eukaryota > Metazoa > Chordata > Amphibia > Caudata > Salamandridae > Calotriton > Calotriton arnoldi. The sequence goes on along the minus strand of CAWUFW010008606.1, from coordinate 38,062 downwards.
TTGTTGTTCCAGAAGTGATCTAAAGTCCTGGGGTCTGGGTCCCCCTTTTTATACCCATAAATCCTTTGTCCTCTGAAGGCAGAGGGTCCTGTACCTAGTCCAAACCAGTTCTGGGTGCATTCTGCCAGTGCACAACTTCTTCCTTTGTCAGTGTGGGCCAGGGTCATCACACACAACACAGGAGGTGGAGCCAGCATTGTGGAAGGCAGGCACAGCCCTATTCAGGCCCAGGTGCTACTCCTCCCACCACTCCTCATGCAGATAGGTCTATTCAGCCTAGTGCTGACTCACCCTGTCTCCTGGAGTCCCCCAGCCCCTGTCACTCACAAAACCAGACATACAATACACAAGCTAGCAGAGGCAGGCTGGATGGTTAGGCAAGAAAATACCTACTTTCTAAAAGTGGTATTTTCAAACCCAGAATGTTAAAGCCAAATTCACTAAAAGATGTATTTTATCACCCTGAGTTCAGGCATACTAAATTCGAATTTCTACCATGTTCCCTGGGTCAGTTAGGATTATAAGATGTTATAATCAAGCTGCCCATTCTGGCCTATGGGGACAGGTAGCCTTGCAATAGTGAAAATGAAATTGGCTGTAATTCACTATCAGGACATGCTACACACATCAGGGCATGTCCTACCTTTTACATACAATGCACCCTGCCCTTGGGCCTACATTAGGGGTGACTGATATGTAGAAAAGGGAAGGTTTAGGGACTGGCAAGTGGGTGCACTTGCCAAGTCGACATGGCAGTCACAGACTGCACACAGGCTCTGCAATGGCAGGCCTGAGCTACACTTTACAAGCTGCTTCTGTGGGTGGCACAACCAGTGCTGCAAGCCCACCAGCAGCATTTGATTTACAGGCCCTGGGCACCCAAGGTGCACTATACTAGGGTCTGGCAAGTAAATCAAATAATCCAATCATGGAGTCACTAATCAATACATCAATTTACCATAGGGAGTACTTGCACTGTGGCACTGGATAGCAGTGGCACAGTGCCCAAAGCATCTAAACCAGCAACACATATCAAAAACAGAGGAGGCAATCAGTGAAAAAATGGAAGGGAGACTCACCCCAATGGTACCAGGTCTAACCGTAGGGTGAGCAGAGAAAGTAACAAATGAGTAGAGTGTCATGTGCATGCAGGGTGAGCGGTGTGCTCGTGTGAGTGCAGTGTAAGAAGAGGGTGAATGGCGTGAGTGCATGGTGAGCAGTGTGAGTGCACTGTAATCGCTGTGAATGCAGGGTGAACATAAAATTGAAGAGTGAGCGGTAAGAATGAGGAAGGAGTTGTCTGAATGCAGGATGTATTCCCAGACACCTGGAGTAACTCAGCATTGTATTGATGGCTGGCGTAGGGTTTCAGATATAAGTTAAATGATTGCTTTTATGGCATCAATCAGGGATGGAGGGTGGAGGAAATAAATAATTTGCTGATCCGGCAACAAACTTTCAGTCTCCTGTTTAGGGTTGCCAGCTGATTGGAGTTATACAATTCAGGTAGTGACTACTGTGAGTGCTCCTATGCTCACACATAGTGTGGTGTGCACTTCCATTTGTTAGTCCGTTTGCATTGTATGGTGGACAACCGAGGTACATGGACTGAGTCAACTTTTATCTTTCACCATAGGTGCATTAGTCAGATGACAAAGGTCCTGGTGAGTTCCAACAAGTTGACATAGGTCGAAACGTCAACACCAGCTCCTTTGGTTGTTTAGAGTTTGATTTCTCAAGGAGATATTGTATATAGATAGATACAATTTATAATCATAATTGTTTCAAATCATCTTACAACGTGGGGCTTTGTACAGTGTCATTTTTGAATGTTTGTTTTGTATATATGTTCACCGTTTGAGCACTGTGTCCTCTGCATTATCATTACACTGTACATATTGCACTGCGTTCCTATAAGGTAAGTTAATTATTTGTGGAAACAAAGAGAGAAGTGTTCTGTACTCATTTTTGGTATTATTTGATAAGAGATCAATGATTCCATTACGTTGTACTCAAAAGTATATGAGATGTACTGTGATAAGTGAGTCTCATGGGACAATTGTTGCATTCAAATTTGGTTACCCTGTGTCTCGTGGGGAGATAGGGTTGTCCTTCTATTGCTTACATGTGTTCAGTAGAGCCTGTCCTCACACCTTTTCTCACCATCTCATGCTTTACACACCTACACTTTCCACACAGGATAGGAGTATGCCTCAGACGTGCACACACAACACCCAAGGCTTCCAAGAGATGCAGCAAAACAAACCTTCACCTTTTTAACTATGCACAGAGAAGGGTTTACTAATTATCTGAGCAATAGCAAAGCACTTTGCGGCCTTGACAGTTATGAAGCACTATATAACAGACTCACTAGTGCCTTAGTGATGGAAATGTGCAGGACTTAAGTTGCCGCACATTTCTGCCAACTGTTGCAAATGAATTAAGAAATTTCCCTTACAGACAATCACCCAAATAAAAAATTGATGATAATGAATTGTCTGTTACACAGCCCTTATTACAAGCATCCCGCTATCAGATGCAATAATTATCGCACCCAATAAAATCTGACACCAGGGTGTTTGGCATTTATTGGGTAAGTAATTATTGACTTTCATGAGTTTTGCCCACAAAAATGAGGCTTAACATGGGGATATTAGTGATTACAGCATTTCCCGATTCCCCTGCAGGGCCGGACTGGCCGGAGCGGGCACCGGGCGTTTCCCCAGTGGGCCGCCAGGGTGGGGGCTTGTTTTGGGCCCCTAGGGGGCGTTTTTGTTACTGGGGGCCGGCAATATCGGCCCCCTGTAACAAAATCGGCCAAATCCGGCCGTAGCAAACGGCTCGGCTGCACCCCGCCCCTCCCCTCCCCCGGGGGTTGGCCGAGCAGTTTGCCAGGGCCGGTTTCAGTTCCCAGTCCGGCCCGTTCCCCTGTAATTATTTACCTGGGAAAATTGTGTGGAGGATGGGGGGATAGTGTTTGCCACAAAAATTGGAATTTTGGCATATGTTGGCAAAGGAGAAACCGGAAGTTGACAGCCATTCATAATGAGAGCCCATGAACTAACGATATTGCACAGGGATTTAGGCCAGGACTTGAGTAAATGAAATGCCTGCTTTTCACTCTGAGTCCTATGGTTTTACAGGCACAAAAAAATCACTGGGATGGAATATTGTTACTGTACAATTGTATCTTTATCCCAGGTGTTTCTGCAACTAATTTCCAGTTTTAAGGTCGAAATGGGGCTTAACATGCAGTTTCAGTTTTACTAATTGATAAAAAAAACAGGTTGGAGAAATTTGCACTGAGAAAAAAAGCATGCCCAAGTGCTCCACTTTGAATCTAAAATCCTGTATCCCAACTACATCTTGAAGGTATTCTAGGGCGGACATCACTTTGACCCCATTAAAGGGGCCAATTGACAAACGTGTAGATGAGTATGGGAAGTAGTACACCTGTAGTACTCTGTTACTTACTCTTACATGCCTTTGTCAATCGGCCACAATGCCCAACTCCTTATTGGTAAAAGTGCAGAGAGTGCACATTTCTTTCTATATTTACAAAATGTATATGAATATTCCCATATTTAGATATTTTGAGGTTAATTCACAGACATGTAAGAGAACGTCAAAGGGTACAACAAGTTGACTTCTTGACATGCTTCAAAAAGCCTTTGTGAGTGGGCCCCTCAGTTGTAATGAAGTTCCTGCTTTCAGATGTTGGCATGTATGCATATGCAGTGCTTTTTTCTGTCTTTTTTGACACAAGTGAATTAATTTTCTTAGTTAGAGCAAACTCTTCTATTGTATGCATTGAATTTCAAGATGATTTGTTTTGCACCCACCGAATACACTAATATCAACCTTTTGTAGAGAGTAAATTTACAAGTGTTTGCAAGGTGGGAAAATATCCGCAAAACATTTATGAATCCATTATATTTCCCATATTGTGGTAAGTTCCAAAGATTTCACACAGATCCCAACCTAACCCCACCTTTTGTTTCCCGTTTCTTCCACTTACTGAATTGGAAATGTCAGCCAATAAGGCAGACATTTGCCCCTGATGAAGTGCTTATACGCCCACAATTAGTGATTCTGTGAATCTGGATTTCCATTTTAAAAGCAGAGATTAACTTATTTTACACCCATAGATTGCACCTAAGGACTCAAAGAAGCCATGTGCACTGTCATTACTACACCCAGTTTACTATGCACTTGCATTGCCTTGGTGTCACACAAGTCGAAGCAAGTGCTCAAGTGACACTCACAAAGCAACACGGACAAAGATTTATGGGGCTTTATGTCACTTGTCAATGTTATGTTATGTTGTTATGTGTATTTGCCAAGTGCACTGTCACCCACAAGGAAATCCTGGCACTGGCCAGGTGTGTGCACCTAACCCTGCCTATGGTAGGTTGGTTAATTGAAAAGCCAGGTCTTCAGCTTCTTTTAGAATTTAAGATGCGAGGAGGAGGCTGCGATGTGAAGTGGGAGGCTGTTCAATGCTGTAGGAACGATGTAATAGAACACCCGTCCTCGTGATCTGCCTCTGGGTATGCATTGGGGTGTGTGTGAGTTGGAGTCCTGCGGAGCGGAGGTGTCTGGGTGGTCAGTGGGAGGAGATGCGACTGTTCAGGTAGGTGGGGCCTGAGTTGTGTAGGGCCTTGAAAGTGTGTCTGAAGGAGTTTGAACTGAGTGAGTTTGTGTATCGGGAGCCCCGTGGAGCTCCCTGAGGTGGAGTGGGATGTGAGTTGTGTATGGGAGGTTGAGGATGAGTCTGGCTGCCAAGACCTAGTGAGTTGATTGGTAATCCTGACATTGTGGGTGTTTCCATAGTCCAACTTTCTGGTGACTAGGGCGTGAGTGACAGTTTTTCTTGTGTTGCAGGATGCATTGACAGAGTTGACTTTTGCAGTTATGTCCAGTTTGCTGTCGATGATTATTCTGAGGTTCCTGGCCTGGGTTCTGGGTGTGGGTGTGGGACCGAGTTCGTCCAGCCACCAGTTGGAGTCTCATAGTGAGGTGTTCTTGCTGAAGATCACTACTTCTGTCTTGTTAGTGTTGAGCTTGAGACAGTTGGCTTTCACCCAGTTAGCAGTTAGCAGATGTTGTCTGTGGCAGCGATGAGTGCTATTTTTGCACTGTCGTTGGGACTGAATCCAGACTGTGCGGTGTTGAGGAGCTCATGGTTGCTGAGGTGGTTGGTGAGGCATTGGTTGGGTAGTTTTCCTAAGACCTTTGTTGGGTATGGTTGGAGGGAAATGGATCTGTTTCTGAAAAACGTGGCTGGTCAGAGAATGGTTTCTTGAGCACGGGCATGTTTCAAGGTGTCTGGGAATGTGGCTGAGTCGATGGAGCCATTGAGGATGGGTGCTAGTGCTTCGCTGATTGGTAGGAGTCCTTATGTGAAGGCATGGTGGGGCAAGGGTCTGATGGAGCCTTCAGGTGGATGGTTTTCACCAGCGATTTCAGCAACCTTTGACAGCAGGCCACAAGGTCAGGGTTTGTTCATCTGCTGTGATGGGAAGTTGAATTGTGACTGTGATGGGGTCCATTTGAGTGTCAAAGTTACTGTATATGGAGATGATTTTGGTACAGAAGAATTCTGAGGGCTTGCTGCAAAGGTCTTGTCAGAGGGTGATGTTGATGGAGGTGGCAGCAGGTGCAGTGAACTCTTTGATAATGGCAAATATTTTGTTGCTACTGTTAGTACTGGTGTTGATGCGATCTGCAAGAGCTGTGCACCTAGCCAAGAGAGGTGCAATAAGGAGAAATATCTTTCTTCTTGTTACGCCCTCTATTCATAAGGACTGCATTCTGCAGCACACATAGAAAGAGGAATATTCCACTAAGCATTGTTTTTATGCAGAAAGGAATACCTCACTTCCTGCACAAAAACAATCCTGCCTGTAACACAGGCATCCTTGCAGCATGGTGCAAAGGTGTCTGCTTTGGCAATAGGCGGCCTGAAATGCGCCATCACTATGAAAGAGCAAAAGTGCACTATATCTTAATGGATATGGTGCATGTCTGCTCGCTCCCTTTCATGCAAAGCAGTGCAGCAAGTTGCCATGCTGCATTGCATTGCATGAAAGGTTAGTAAATCAGGCCTTGGAGTTAAACAGGAGGGTCAACCAAGCTTTGACTGCTGAATGACTGACTTGAGTGACAATATAATATGCATATCTATGTTGAATAACTTTTTTTTAAACCTGTTTTTATTGGCATTTTTTAGAGTAAATCAAGCACAGTATTACACAGTCGAGTACTGTACACCAAGCAGATCAGATACATATTCTTAAGTCTTTCAGTCCACTTGTCCGACCCCTGTCCAATCTAATGAATGTGGGTGCCGGGTAGGTGTCCACCAGGAGTTTTGGCTCAGTGTCTATGGTTCGCCTCCCAAGCCGCCCATATTTTGTTCCATTTCCTGGGGCAGCCCCTGCTTTCATAAATCAGTTTTTCTGCTTCCATGCATCAGTCCATGTCAGTACACCAGTGCTCCAGAGCTGGGCCCCCACCCACCACCTAATTCCTGGCAATGTTCCATTTTGCTACCACAAAGCCAAGGGATATCCAAAGTTTTTGGTATGTTGTGGTCTCTTCTTCACTCACTACGTTGAGGGGCACTCACTTTGGTGTACTCTCTATGCAAGTTCTCACTGTTTGCAACATGCGTTCTCTTACCGCTTGCCAGTATGTTTGTACCTCTGGGCTCTCCCATATAGTATGGAGCCCACTTTGTTGCAGCCCCTCAGGCACTTATCTGAGTCTGCCCTCCTCATTTTCAGCAATGTCAGTCTAGAGTAGTACGCCCTATATAGTGCCCGGACTTGCACCAGTCAAAACCATGCTCTTATAGCTATTATTTGTGGGCCCTGCAGTGTCACCTCCCACTCTCCCTTCTCGAAAGTGCCCAGGTCTTTCTGCCATGCTTCCTTCAGTGTGTATAGGTGTTTGGGAGAATTGTTTATAATTTTCCTGTATAGGAAGGATTTGACCCCTTTAGTTAGGGGCTTTGCCAGCACTCCCTCTTCCAGCGGTGTAGACTCTAGAATCTCTGTTCCTATGGTAATGTACGACATCAATCCATGCCTGACCTGGATGTAGTGATAGCGATCACCTTCAGCTAGGCGGTATCCTTTTTGGAGTTTCTCCAGTGGGACCATCCCTCCCCCACAGGTCACCTAGGGGCATATTATCAACGGCCAGCGATAATTATCGCTGGCCGTGCTTAGCGATAGATTTCTTATCGCTGGCTATCTCTGGAAATTATCGCCCTGGTAGCGCGTTATTAACAACACGCATCTCCAGGGCAATAAAAATTCCAGAGATAGCGAGGATTATCGCCGTTTTGCAGGGAACATCGCTGGTTTTCCAGCGATGTTCCCTGCAAAACGGCGATGACTCTTGCTGATACGACCCTGTGGTCGTATCAGCACAATCCACCCCCTATGTTAGGGATGGCTAAGTCGGGATTATAGCAGACGTTAGATTTTGGCGAAAACGGCCGTTTTCGCCAAAATCTAACGTCTGCTATAAACCTGTGGGCTGCCTTGTAAATATTGCGATGTGCACATCGGCGATATTTACAACGTAGTCCATCTGGGGTACGCCCAGTAACGCCCACTTTGCATCTCATTAGAGATGCACGGATGGGCGTTGGGGGAAAGGGCGATAGTGCAGGGATTCACGCGATAGCGTGACCTTGCTGATTAGGCGATAGAATTATCGCCGCTTTCCGTCCGAAAACGGACGCTAAAGCGGCGATAATTGACTATCGCCTGGTTGTTAATATGCCCCCTAGTTTTAAAATTCCAATCATGTCCCACCAGGCCAGCCTCTGTAAGTTTCCCACTTCTGCCAATAGATTGCTATCCCATAGTGGTGTTTCCTCAGTGAGTTTCTCCTTCCAACCTAAGAACCTCGTGGCCTCCCACCAGATCGATTTCACCATTCTGGTTTGGGGAGGGAGGTTGATCAGGGGTACCTTTCCGTAGAGCACTGCGGGGTAGCCTCTGTCCCCATTGCATGTCTGTTCATTCGCACTGCGGTATCTGGTTGGTCTGCACATACCCGGTCATTTATAATGGACAACTAGGTTATTTTGGCAATTAGCAATGAAATCGGCCCATATGAGGAGCATTCATTGGAAGCTTACCTTCTTTCGCTATGACCACTATGACTGCTAGCCTTTGGTCAGTCGGGAGTTGACCCTCCATTTTTGCTTCCTTGTACATGGTTAAGATGTGCTGTGAGAGCTTGGTGGCTAGCTTCTTATACAATTCTATAGGGAAGCCGTTAGTTCCCATAGCCTTTCCGTGCTGTAGGTCCCAAATGACTCCAAATAGCCAGGGGACACGCACAATGGACACTTAACCCCTGGTACCTCAAAAACGAAGAGATACTGGCAGGGTTGCCAAATGGGACAGAGGATTATTTCATGGGTAATGAGGGAATGGTACAATCGATGATCAAGCTGTGGGATGCCTACCAACCAATAATAAGGGACAAACTGATAAGGGAGCAATCGAAAAAGACAACCTGAGGAACTCCTGAAGAAATCATGCAATTAGACCAGAGCCCCGACACGCAGACAAGTGTGCAGACCCAACACCAGATAGCCCTCAAATGCCGACAATACAGAGATATAGTGGAGGAGGGGACCAAGACCCCATCAGGGTTACCAGCGCTATATAAATGCAAACCTTTTTCCCTTTTCTACCCCTCCCCAACCCTTCTCAATCCAAATAACTGACTAACATATCCACCACTCAAATTACTTTCATGTTTCGCCATACTAATTCAACAGTAATCCTTATGGGTTCCAGAGTAGCGTGCTACTCGCCAACAAAGCACTTCAAAACCCCATCAAGGGGTAGCAAGCACTATATAAATACAAACCTCTTTCCCTCTTCTATCCCGCAACATACCCTTCTCTATCCAAATAACTGAATAACATATCCACCACTCAAATTACTTCATACTTCACTATACTAATTTTCAACACTAATCCTTTATGGGTTCCGGAGTAGCGTCCTACTCGCCAGAAAAGCGCTTCAACACCCATCAAAGGTAACAGGTGCTACATGAATGCAAACCTTTCTTCCCTTTTATCCCTCCGCTACCCTTCTCACTCCAAATAACTGACTAATACCCACCACTCAAATTACTTTCATATTTCACCATACTAATTCAGCACTAATCCTTTATGGGTTTCCGGAGTAGCGTGCTTCAACACCCCATCAGGGGTAACAAGCGCTATATAAATACAAACCTTTTTTTCCTCTTCTATCCTTCTGCTATCCTTCCGAATCCAAATAACTGACTAACCTATCCACCACTTAAAATTTACTTGCATGTTTCACTATACTAATTCAACACTAATCCTCTATGGGTCCCTGAGTAGCGTGCTACTCACCGAAAAGCGCTTCGACGCCTCGTCAGGGGTAGTAAGCGCTATATAAATGCAATTACAATACAATACAATACAATGTTCCTGGCCTCACAGAGATGCATCTATGATGTAGGCAACAGATTGGAGGAACTACTAGCTTGGCTCAACCTTAGGGACTGGCTGTACAACTGGGTTGTGGAGGTCAAAGAGGATGCACGGTCACACGTAAAAATAGACATAAACATTGCAAATGAATTCACTAGACACAGTTATACACACTGGTGACCACTGAACCCGAAGCCGGTGCAGCTGCCCTGCTACAGGACACAATGCTAACCCGACTCACTGTAGATGACCATTTGTTCATCTTTCGGATGTTTGCACTGAGCAGCGTTACTTTCGTTATCACTGAGTTGATCTTGGGCTCTAGTGCTCCTTTGATATTTTTAACTGCGGCCAATATGTCCGCTAGGGATGGTTCAGCTTTGCTGTTGATCTCTTGCTGTTGCGCCTCCGTGGTGTTACTTGGTGGGATGTGGGAGTCTGTGCCCTCCAGGAGCACCATATATATCGGTCGAGTTTTGTTTGTTGTGTAGTCTTGCCTCCTGCCATGGCCTGGTTTCGGTGTTATGCAGGGTTGTAGTCTCTGCCCATCTGCCTTTCTGCTGCAATCCTGCCGATCTTGTGGGGGCACTACTCACCGCCGCCTATCAGTGCAGGGCCTTGAAAAGGAGGGATACCCTGCCTGTGGCCTGTCGAGTGTTGCTGTTCCCTTCAGGTAAGAGTCTCTCCATGTGGCTTAGGGCATGATGTTGCAGGACCGCCTTGGGGTGTTGCGGCTGGGATACTATGGTCATATAGGTCTCTGATTTTCCTCCCCCCAAGTGATGTCAGTCACTGATTGCCACTGTGGGCACCAGTTCCAGGGCTGCTGGTATGCCTATCATTGGTGCTGCCTGAGGTACTTTTAGCCACCTAGCAGATGCGCTCCAGCCACTGCAGCTCGCCACCATGCATTGCTAACTCACCCGGATATTGGCTCAGGCCTGGCAGGCTCCCAGTGCACTAGGGGGCCTCCTCCATGGCAGTCACACAGTCATTGCCATTTGTGCCAATGCGCACCTCTGGGGCCCCCACCAATCTCCACCATCCCGGGCTCGCTAGCATCTCAGGCGTTCTCTGGCGCTCCTCTGCTCCGGCCCTCCGTCTGGCAACATGTCAGGGCTCAGATGTTCAGGGGGGAGAGTAGGACTTTCTCCACAGCCGCCGTCTTTGAATAATTTATTGATGAGCAGGGATCATCAAAGCAAGTGCCAATAATGTCATCTAGAGACTGTAAATATTAAAAAAAACATCCAACCAACGTAGCAAACTTTATGAAATAATTTCTATTTGGGCAACAGTTTAACACTTTTTAATGCAGTTAAGATGCACATGAAAACTGTGATGGAGTGTTATCCTCATTTCATCCTCTTTTCTGTACCTCAGTGAACCAGAAAGTGGTGCTTCAGGACAAGAGCATGAATTTGGAAGGCCAAGAGACCTGCAATGAACCACTTAAGAAGTTGATGAGCTCCACTTCAGGCAACAGGAGCTGGAATAATGTATCTCGCAAAGGTAGAGGATGTCACAAGATCAGGCAAAAGAGCAGGGTGCAGTTGTTTGTGTGAGTAGCACAGGGGCTACCCAGACCAACACAGCAGGGAAACAACTCTTAGCACCCGAAGAGAAACTTCTGCAGGGGAGCTTGATCGCTGAGAACTATTAGTACTGAGAGGCTGTCCCACATTCAGTGACAATGGACCAACTTATGAGGTCTCTGATAGTGCAATAGTGTTATTAGGCACAGAATTTCTTAAGGGGTTCCCAAAATAACCCTAATGTAAGGAACTCTCTTTCATGAACAATCAACAAAGGGAAGCAGATAAGAGAAGGTTACCCAAAAATGCATTGAGTGTGGAGGGGACACAGTCAATATTGATGAGAGGTGGGGCATAAAGTGCTTCCACAATTGAGAACCTGATTCCCAATTTCTCTTATTCCTGGGAAGGGATAAAGCCATCTAGGAGGACCCCTTTCAAAATATCCTTGGCAAAGAAATGCAAGACCACAAGCTTGGGCCTTGAAGTGTTGACTTATTCTCACATGTCTAAATTCTCTCCTAAGGGTAAAGTAACCTGTACTGGATTCAATTCTGAAGAAGGCAAGACTTATCTGACTTGAGGTGAACTCACAACAGGCCGTGGTGTAGTTCATGATGATTCAAATTCTGAGTAATCGAAAACTCCTTAAAAGTCACACGAACCTCTTGAATTGTACCGCACCTCTACAGGAACCCATGCTTGCCTGATGGAAGTGCAGGGGTAGAGCCCTTTTATCTTGATATAAAATGAGCTTTGCCGGTTACCGCTGGCGCAGACATCGAGTGGATGATTCATTTGTGTTCCTAAACAATTGCAAAGACAGCTGTCGAGACAGAGCAACCGAAGCGGCTAAACTAATGTAATTTTTAAACCTCCCTTTAATTCACTGTGAATAGGCATTTCAATTATTTACCTTGGAAGCACAATTGCAGCTGCACTTACGATATTATAAAATACACTCCCAGCCAGCATGGACATAAGTGTATAACAGAAGAGCTGCGGAAGCTGCTGCTGTGTTTCACAAGGAACAACTTGTTTACAGGAGGAATAAATATACCAGCAGCCTTCAGTCATCAGACAGGGTACATCTCTGGTCTTCTCATTCCACATTATCATTGTCAGAACTCCAATTATTCCGCTCTAATCTCGGGGAATGGGTGCTTTGATTTAACAGAAGGATGCGAGTAATTTGTATGGTAGATGTCAACCTCATCAGCCATTTTCATCTCTGTCTAGACCAGTGGTTCTTAAGCTGGGTCAGTGGTCCCCTGGCACCTACTTAGAGTTCGGCGTCTGTTTAGAAAACAAAGGGGCATATTAGCAAGGGCACTATCGCCGCTTTAGCGGCACTTTTTGCCGCTAAAGCGGCGATATTTATATCGCCCTATCAGCAAACTGTCTCTAACAGCAGTTAGAGACAGTTTGCAGGCATTAGCGCCCGTTTTTTTACCGCTTTGCATGTCAGCGATATTTATCGCTAATGACATGCAAAGTGGGCGTTCCCGACGAACAAACCTGGGAAACACTCGCTAACAGGCCTATCGCCTATTAGCAAGGTGGCCATGGCCCCAGTTAGCGACGTGAAAAGTCGCGCTAACCGGGGTCATCGCCATTTATTTAACACCTGCAATTAGCAGGTGTTAGCCATACCTAACATGGGGGTGGATTATGCTGATACGACCACAGGGTCGTATCAGCAAGGTGTTCTCCTTCTCCATGCAACATCGCTGGTTTTTCAGCGATGTTGGCCCATTTCCCCGCTATCGCTGGAATATTCATCGCCATAGCGCTAATCGTTGCTAATACAGCGTTAGCGTGGCGATATATTCCAGCGATAGCCGGCGATCAAAAAAATCACGCTAAGCAGGGTGAGCGATGATTATCGCCTCTTCTTGCTAATATGCCCCAAAATATTTTAATAAAGTGTACATGGACGTCGATTCACCAAAATGCCAGGTGTAGCGGAAGTGACGCTTCCCTCAGCTGTCTGTTTCTCAACTGTCTTTTTTGGTACCTCTCTCACACCTGCCTTTTTCGCTTGTTGGTTTTTCTTTCTTACCCCTTCTGTTGACTCTATCTTAACTGTCTTTCTCAGTGATGTCCTTATAATATCTCATACCTTCCGCATTCCCACCTGACTTTCTCTCCGATTCTGTGTTTTTTTCACCTAGCCCCAACCTCTCTTACTTGTCTGTCCTTTCCCACCTGTTTCTGTCTCAATATTACCTCTATATCACTCACCTTTCCTCCTCCCCACCTCATCCTCAGCATTTTTTCCTAACCTGGCTATATGTTTCTCTAAACTTTATAATCACTCTGTCTCCCATTCAGCTCCATCACTTTATCACCACTTTCTAAATAGTCTCCCTTCTTTCATCTGTCACTCTCTCACAAGTCCACCTCCGAAATCTCCCAGCTGTCCTTCTAACCTGTCTCTTCATCACGCCTCTCGCTCTTGTACCTGTCCCCCTTTCTATCTGAGCTGTCTCTCTATTATTGTCACCTCCCTCCTCTGTCTATCCCAACTTCTTTCCCTCCTCCTCTTTGAATAGACTTTATCAGTAGTCTCTCACCTTTTCTCCTGTCTCCCTGCTCTGAAATGTATGTTTCCGACAAGACTAACGTACCTCCTTCTGCTTCTCTTCCTGTCTCTCTTAGCTATCTCTCCCTCATCTGCCTCTATCTATATCACATCTCTCATACTGTCATGTCCTCTCACCAGTCTTTCCTTCTCCCTGATTCTAAGCTGTCTAAGCCGATTCCCTATCGCTCTCACCTGTCTCACTCACTTTTAAAGCTGTCTGTATCTTTCTCACATATATCACCCGTCTCTGATTCTCATTTAATCTTTCTGTTTCACACACGCACACACACACACAGACTGGTCTTGATCTCTCACCCTTCTCTCTGTAGCGTCCTCTTATTCCCTTTCCCCTTTGCCACCTCTCCCTCCCCCCCCCTTCTCTCTCCTGTATTTCTTGCTTTTTTAGGTCGAGCCTGAACCAGCGCGCAAGCGCTGCTTTGGCAATCTGTTATAGGTAGAGTACGGAGGAGAAGCCCCGCCCATATTTTTCATTGGCTTGTGTCTTTGTCCTTCGTAAATGCTGGTGTTTGATTCCTTTATAGGCTTGTTAGTCCCTCCTTAGTACAGCCATGTAGTCATTTGTATCCTCCCATGGCTACTGGCCCATTAATTTGGTTGCTGCACGGTACGTGTACTTTTTTTCTTTATTGAGCTTCTTCTACATTAGGCACGATGACTTGCTTCGCTTACATTCAGCGCGCCATGCCCGCTTTCACTTTCGAAGCAGGGACAATGGCGGCCCTTTGTTTGCAATGCCATAGGTCTCGCATTTAAATGAGCAACCTATGGCATTGCAAATATTTATTTGTTTAAACATCTTTAGCACATTAAGGAAAGCAACGTGAAGGCAGGAGGCTCCGAGCGAGGTGTTTCTTCTCTCCGCTCCTCTGAGTGCCTGGGAAGCCGCACCACGGCGGCATGGTGTCATTTGTGGGGCACTACATCATTTCAAGGGGAGGAAGGGTGTGCGGAGAGGACAGAGCATCGTCTTCGGGCACAGCTACCCAAATGGCAGAGCAAAGCTTGACACAGAGCTTTAGGCAGGAATCTGAGATGTGGAAACAAAAACTTCTCCGAAATGAGAGCTGTTCTGGGAGCCGGTGGGTGCCCCTTCACACAGCACAGCCCGTCTCTGAGCAAAGTAGCCCCCGCTGCCGTTGCATGTAGACTTCTGCCCCCGTTCGCGTTTCAGGATTTTATTTTTAATGCCCTTGGTATGTCAAAATTAAAATTCACCTGTGACACCACCGCCCCCAACCCACACCACACACTTTCACCCCACCCTTACACTCAGAACACAGACATTTTTATTTTCTGCCAGAAGTGATTTATATCACCTTGGGGGTCCTCAGAAGTTGACAAAATTTTTGTTGTTATCGGCTTCATAGTGGTGCTGAAATCTGTTTTACAGAAGGATCGTCAATGTCATTTCTATTGCGAATATAGAGAAAAACATCAAAAGAGATGTAATCGTTTTTATTTGATAAATTAATGGGCGTAATAGTTTTTATTTGAACATACATAAAAAAATAAACTCCACTCTATGAGATACGATAGGAGTGTGTTGGGTTGTCGTAGTATGCTTAAACTAACAACTAGTGATGCTTTTTCTCGCAGGGCACTTTGCTCGGATTGTTACCACCTGTCTCGACATTCGATGGACAGTTCCTACTTTTTTGGGAGAAAGTTATAATTCTTGTCAATTACGTTTGATTTTAAAAAAAGAGTGCGCTGCATGTACCTTAACCTCAAGCATAAATTTCCATTACATCAGCAAAATATTTTTGTGTGTTCTGTCTTTGGCAGCTCACTTATATTTCTTGTGTGCCCCAAATGCCCCCCCCCTATTTAGTCTGTAAGCACTATTTACTTTATTGAGTTTCTCTTACTGCAGGCTGGACATGCGCTGCTTCAGCTGAAACCGCTTGTGCTTTTTTAAGCAGCACGGCCGCACCCGTAACACAGGCACCTGCTTTCAATCACTTTAACCCGGCATTATCTTGTGTCTGTTTCAACCCCCCCCACCAAGTAAGATGGTTTTCGAAATGATTAGCTAATTAAGTAATGTGAATTCCAGGTAGCACATAATCTTGTGCTAGTGGACTCAAGCTGACAACAGCACATCTGTGTTACATGTCATCTGTACCAAAGCCACCTGACAGGTTGTTTTCAAAAGCCTGTTTTATTATCAACAACAACACCACCACCAATAGCACCACCACCAATACCACCACTACCACAAATACCACCACCACCACCAATACCACCATCAATACCACCACCACCACCAACGCCACCACCACCACCACCAATACCACCATCTCCACCACCACCAATACCACCACCAATACCAATACCACCATCAATACCACCACCACCAATACCACCACCAATACCTCCACCACCAATACCACCACCACCAATACTACCACCTCCACCAATACCACCACCAATACCACCAATACTACCTCCACCAATACCACCACCAATACCACCACCACCACCAATACCACCACCATCAATACCTCCACCTCCACCACCACCACCTCCACCACCACCAGTACCACCACCAATACCACCACCAATTCCACCACCAATACCACCACCACCAACACCACCACCAATACCACCACCAATGCCACCACCACCACCACCAATACCACCACCACCACCAATACCACCACCACAACCACCAATACCACCACCAATACCCCACCACCAATACCACCACCACCAATACAATCACCACCACTAATACCACCAATGCCACCACCACCAATACCATCACCACCAATACCACCACCACCAATACTAATACCACCACCAATACTAATACCACCACCACCAATACCGCCACCACCAATACCAATACCACCACCACCAATACCACCACTGCCAATGCCACCAATACCACCACCACCAATAGCAATTCCACCACCACCAATACCACCATCACCAATACCACCACCAACACCAATACCACCACCACCAATACCACACCACCAATACCACCACCACCACCAATGCCACCACCACCACCACCAACAATACCGCCAGCAATACCATACCACCAATACCACCACCACCAATACAACAACCACCACCAACACCACCAATACCACCACCAATGCCACCACCACCAATACCAATACCACCACCAATGCCACCACCACCAATACCAGTACCACCACCACAATACCACCACCACCAATATCAATACCAATACCGCCACCAATGCCACCACCACCCCCAATACCACCAATACCAGCACCACCAATACCACTAATACCAGCACCACCAATACCACCACCACCAATACCACCACCACCAATACCACCACCACCATCAATACCACCAATACCACCAATACTAATACCACCACCACCAATACCACCACCTCAGCGCCTATCGCTCACTAGTTATGGCAGGGGCACTGTACGAGGCTGGAGCTGCAGCTGAGACCATCCCTCCCTCCCTGCCTGCCATAAAGCACAGCCCGCCCTGCACCAGGAGGTGAAGCCAGGGCCCTACTACAGCTGGAGTGTTTTTTATTTGGCCAAAGATAGCATTACACAATGCCACACTGCACACTCAAATCACGGAGAGGGCAGGAAATAGCCCCCCCTCCCGCTCTTCCTCCTGAGCAGCAACAGTGTAATCACAGAGCGAAAGGTGTTGGAGCGCTTTGTTAGTGTTTATGGCTCGGATTATATGTAACTCTCACTTCACACTTTGTGTCTGTGTAATTTACAACACTTACACATCTTCTTCACGGCACTATTTATCACTACTTGTGAAGACGTCGCAGGCCGGTTTCTTCCTCTGATATTTACAATCTAACAAGCAGTCGATTGTAAATATCAATGCAATAGGTCTCGCATTTGCGAGAGTTTAAGCTATTAGTATTGTAAATGACAATGTCTTTTATTTATGTTTTAAAACCCAAAACATAAATAAAGGCATTGTCATTTACAATGCCAATAGCTCAAGCCCATGTGAATGCGAGACCTATTGCATTGAAAATGCTTGTTTCCCATGCTCAGGGAAATAGGGGCATCTTTTAGCTCGTGTACAACAACAAATGTTATGCAATTATGCAAGTGTTTTATTTTCTTCGGAGGCCAGGGGTCACATGAATCAAGCCAGGGGCTGCAGTTGCAACCCGTGGCGACCCCTAAGTGAAATCCCTGAATGTATAGACACAAACAAGCAAAATGTTCAACTCAAAATTTTAAAATGCTCTGTAAATGTTGTGAACGAATCTGAGATTGGAGGCTAATAATTAAGTTGGTATGCTTGATTTGCTTCTTTGGAGCAACACAAGTAAAGCAAACAGAATCTAGTATGAAACACTGGTATGTGCCAACAAAAAAACATGCATTAAAAGCAAAAACAACTAATTGATATACTGGAGTCCAGCATATCGTTTTGTTTTGTAGAAATAACACCAAATATTGAAAACTCCAACCTGCCCATAAACATTAGGATTCCAATTTGTGTATATCTTTTGCTTGGAAAACAAATAAAAATGTCATAATTTGTGTCTTTGCTTGAGGTTTGCTTGTTTCTGTATTGTTGTGTATTGTTTTGAAGTTCAAATTGCAGAAATTAAGGCAGGGGTCCAGGCTTCGAATAGTTGTTCAATAGAAGTTTACAGAAATCAAAAGGTTAAGAACAGCTGGTCTAGATACTTCAGCACTTCTAATCTTCACACTAAACGAATAACTAAAATAAAAAACCCAGTCACATATCTCCTCATCCTTAATCTGTAAATTCTTTAAGTTAACTTGAATGTATACAAACATAACCTCTAAATGTATATTCGCACATGCTTTAATTTATTCAAAGATCTGTATACAACACAGCAGATATCACACACCGTAGGCCCATAGCGTTGCCCCACTGTACTCCCTCTTTCAATACTTTTTAAACAGCAGTTGGGGTAGTTGCAGTGAAATCTTCCATTCGTGATGTAATACGGACACACTGCCTGATTACATAGATTACGGCTGTGCAAGTGCAATTTTACGCCATCATTTACGAATCACATAGTTTACAGTGGTGCAATTTTACAATGGCACTTACACTGCCTGGCAAGTGCAAAAACAAAATGTACATTTATTTTTCAGGGCAGAAAGAGGATATTGTGCTAGGTGGTCTGTTCAAACGTCAGTGGAGATGATGGTGAGAACATGCACCTGTGCAAACTATTATAGAAATATTGGTGGGAAATGTAAATGAGGACACAGCTATCTTTTCAATATGGAGGTTTCTCAGCATTGTGCCAAGAAAATCTGAAAACGTATTAAAGATTATAAGGTGGATATTACATGCATTTGTCTAAAAATAGCTGAACCCTCAGCAGCAATAAAGGACTATCCCACAAAGCTTGGAAAATCCCATTTGTTTAGCAGGTAAGGAAGTACCTATTATATACATGTTTAAAGCTCATTGAGAATCATGTTGGCAATCTGGTCAATGAGTTTAAGGTAAAAAGTCCAATATTTAATGGAGCAGAAGTAGTTCACTGCTGGAGGATGTCCTCTATTCTCAAACAAAGACTTAAGACCTTTGGGGCCATTGCCCCTTGGGTAGAGTAAAATCTGAAGGTAGAAATTTCAATTCCAGCTGAAACCATGACCTTTCAAACCCAGCAGGCCAAAGTAGTGAAGGACATTGGCACACAGGATTTCCTGAAGGAGGTGATAAAATGGTCCATGGAAGTAGATCTCAAAGACCTTGCCCAGGCAATATACTGCCCAGGCAATATACTTCACTAGTGAATGAAGTGCTTGCCTCACATCTGTGTGTTCTACAGATTACATTAAATTGGGTAATTTAAATTGTTTAGAAACTGCAGAAGTGTAGTATGAAAAGCTATATAAAATTAAAATTATTAGATGGCAGTCAACATTGCAAATGGAAGGCATGAACAGGGAGTAGGGGACGCAGTCTTTTTACATGCAGAAATATAGAAAGTCACCCAGCTGGGGAATAGTCAAGGCTGGAAATAAGGCAAGCTTTTACATGAGAGACCCTCCTACACAAGATGGGACAGAGGGTGTTAGACCTGTGAGCCTTATGGTGGTCTTCCCCCAAACATTTTTCATTCCTCCTCCATTTTTTCTGATCTCATTCTTGCCGGTCTTAGGACTCTGTGCACTTTATCACTGCTAGCCAGTGCTAAAGTGTGTGTGCTGCCTTTATGTTAAGCCTGACTGCTCTGTGCCAAAGTAGCAGAGGGTTGAGGGCAGGTTAATTTGGGGTTTGCGTGTGCCTCACCCTGACAAGGATTCTGGTTGCTGCTTGAGTAGGGTGTTACCCCCCTAAAACAGTAACCCAATTTCATACAGTGACCATTGTCATACTCAAGGAGAGATGTGTGGGGGCTGGTACATTAGCAAGCTTCCTTACCAAAAAATCCAGGATAGTAAATATTGAAGAGTAGCAGACCTGGAGGAACATTTGTGAAGCAACTCTTTCATAGAGAAGTACCCCAGGTGGTCCTTACAAATGGATATGGATTCTAGAGGGGAATGTGAGCAGTGACCACTGAACATTACACACTATTGGTACAATAGGATACACGTGTGGAGAAAAGGAGATTCACACCCATGCTAAGGCCCAATGAACGAAGTCCAGCTAAGCAGACCAATGCTTAGTGTCTGGGGGCCCATGATTAGTCAATGTGTACATCAACATACTGGAAAGGGCCACTCAATCTAGAAGATTCTCAGAGACCATGTTATTAGCTTGACGTAGATATGAAGAAAGTTTTATGGGGAAGATCTTCTCTTCTGAAGAAAAGGTGGTTTAAGGTAAACAGGATGGGTGCAAAGGCCATAGCCATTTCCAGGAGAGGAAGGGCACAGGCTTGTGAGGTCCTTGCTTGTATAGCCAGCACACTTTGATGGTCCTCACATTCATAAAGCCCTTCAGAAAGAAGGAAAAGGGGGAATACTAAAGCTCATAGCTCTGCTCTGTTCAAGAAAAGACGTCCATAGTCAAGCATAAGATCCCAAAACTCAGAAGCTGAAGGTCCAGATGTGGAGTTCTGCTTCAAGGGATCCAAGAGCAATTTCACCTCAGGATTTAGTTGCTGAAATCCTTCAGATATATCCAATCCACCATCGAAATGGCAAAGCCTGGGTGATAATTGCTGCTGATGGTTCATTTATTGAAGAGGCATGAAGGTGACTTGCACCTCCTTATCTTGCTTCAAACTTGAACCAGTGCATTCGACGCAATCAGGAAATATTTGTGCAACAAAGTTGCACTAAAACCGGTGTCATCTATGTAATCTAGCCAGTTTAGTTAAAGTTGTGTGGTACCTTCACAATTGTTTACAATGGAGTTGTATTCACACTTGCATGCAGACTCACATCTTTATATTTGTCATACTTCTGCATTGGTGCACACGTCTGATAAACATCATTCAGACTTTTTAGCTTCCAACAAACTCTCTATATGTTTTCGCAATCACCCAATGCATACATTTGTGTCTGTTTTAATAGTAACTCAGAATGGCAGTTAAGTACAAATTGCACTCCACCTTCATTGCACAGTCAGTCATCATGAGGTGGTAATTGCTCAGGCCAGAGCAAGAGGCTGTAACATGCACAAAATGGCATCAATTACAGTTTCTCCATTTAATAGCATACAGTGAAATCATGTGCAAACACACATCCCATGGTTCTAAATGGCCCTTTAGGTGTGCCGCAAAATGACAGAATCATCATTCAGTGAAAGAGGGCAGTGGCATGTGTTTCAGTGCAAACTGGCATTATCATTTAAAAACTTTGGGGCATATTTACAGGCCCCCATCCCCACAGGAATGTCACTTTTTGTGATGTTCCTGTGGCGAAAGGGGATTCGACTTTTTTACAAGGCGGCGTTAAGCCACTTAATGTGGCTTAACGCCGCCTTGTAAATAAGGCCCCCTTTCACGCTAGACTTAGTGTGGAAAGGGTGGACAATGGGTGTTGCGGTGGACGTTCCGCCACAACACCCATTGATTTTAATGCTGCCCCCTATTTACAAGGTGGCGTAAATAGGAGGCAGCGCCAAAATTAAGACCAAGGAAAACCTGGTCTTAACATGGCGACACGAGGAGAAATGCTTTATTTCTCCTAGTTTTTGCTGTTTCTATGTGTGCTGCATTGTGCAGCACACATAGAAACAGCAAATTGCCATGAATTATGTGGTGTCTCTTCCTGCACATAAACAATCATTAAAAAAATGAGGATTTCCAACTTCTAAGTGTGCTGCACAATGCAGCACACATAAGAGTTGTAAATCGCCATTCTGGATTGTTTATGTGCAGGAAGGGACACCTTGCTGCACATAAACAATTATTCCCTCAACGCAGGCATCTCTATGGTTCAAGGGTGCCTTTGTTGGCGCTAGGCAGCTGACTTTAGCACCAGCGCAGGGAGAAATGCAGGGAAGTGCTGCATTATTGTAAATACAGTGCATCCCTGCGTTTCTAAAGTGACGGTTAGCAATTTTGGAGCTAACCCGCGCTCCGCCAATTATTATGCCCCTTTGTTTTATTCTAGGGTGACCACTTCACTTCAGGCAATTATGGACAGTTTCAAGTCCTGAACTTCTTGCCTACATAATATTGATTTCAGGTGTATTAGTCTAATTAGTTCAATGGAAGCAAATAAAGACTTCAGCACCCAGAGTGCATTACGTTTTTACACAAACATCTGAGAATGTAAATAGTCTCCGTAATAACGTGAAAGGAAGTGGTCACTGTATTCTATTCCCCAGCTCCCCAGTTACAAAGAGTTACCATGCAGATGTCAATGAGAACAAGCAAATCTATAAACAAAACCATACTATTTACTACAGTTCCTAATGTGTATCACTATACAATCTAAATCAATGCAACTTTACATGCACATTTTACAACACAGGATACCACAATTAATACCACAAAATGATTGGTGTATATTTTCAACTAAAACTCATTTTGTTAAAATACATTTATACCCATTAAAATATTCACATCTGCAAACATAGTTGTACGTAGTTTAACACTTAGGGGCCGATTCCGATCTCGGTCGGAGGCGCACCCAATACTATTCGGTCGGGAAAAAAGCCATGCGAAAGCCAGTTTCCCGACCGATCCGTACAGCACACCGAACGAGCAAGTACGATGCGCACAACAGCAAAAATTCCGGCCGAGCCGTACTCACCCAAACCAGGTCCTGTTCTCCGACCGAGGCGAATCCGGAAACGCCGAATCGAGTCGCACGGAAGGAAAATGCAGCCCCGTCCGGCCGGACAAGTACGATGCGCTTCCCGTACGCGCCGAACCCGTCGCTACGCACGGCACGTCAAAGCATCCGGGAGAGGCGCACATAAGCTCCGAATCGCGCCACAACACGATCCACGGCTACGAGACGAACACAGCACAGACGAGGACGACGCGAAGCGACGAGGACGAAGCGAAGCGACGAGGACGAAGCCAAGCGACGAGGACGACGCGAAGCAACGAGAAGGACGAACGACACGAACCAACCATGAATCCCTTCGTCCCGATCATACCAATATTCTACATCTACTACCGGAACAGGCACGGACGCGTACGGCGCAGAAGGTAAGTCAGACACCAACCACAAAACACATACAACACGTACACGACACATCACACACATACACGGGGAATCTGAATATACTTGCAACAGCAGCACCATAGGGGCGGGATGCCCATCACCAATGCCACATATGCACACAGGGGCCTGAATGCGCGCCACCACCCCAACCCAGGGGGGCTGGATGCCAACCACCACAACCACCCTTAGCCAGGGGGTGCCAAATGCCCACCACCACTACCACCCTTAGCCAGGGGGCAGGATGCCCACCACTACTACCACCCTCACCCAGGGGGCAGGATGCCCACCACTACTACCACCCTTAGCCAGGGGCTGGATGCCTACCACTACTACCACCCTTAGCCAGGGGGCAGGATGCCTACCACTACTACCACCCTCACCCAGGGGGGCAGGATGCCCACCACTACTACCACCCTCACCCAGGGGGCAGGATGCCCACCACTACTACCACCCTTAGCCAGGGGGCAGGATGCCCACCACTACTACCACCCTTAGCCAGGGGGCTGGATGCCTACCACTACTACCACCCTTAGCCAGGGGGCAGGATGCCTACCACTACTACCACCCTTAGCCAGGGGGCTGGATGCCTACCACTACTACCACCCTTAGCCAGGGGGCTGGATGCCTACCACTACTACCACCCTTAGCCAGGGGGCTGGATGCCTACCACTACTACCACCCTTAGCCAGGGGGCAGGATGCCTACCACTACTACCACCCTCACCCAGGGGGCAGGATGCCCACCACTACTACCACCCTTAGCCAGGGGGCAGGAAGCCTACCACTACTACCACCCTTAGCCAGGGGGGCAGGATGCCCACCACTACTACCACCCTCACCCAGGGGGCAGGATGCCCACCACTACTACCACCCTCACCCAGGGGGGCAGGATGCCCACCACTACTACCACCCTCACCCAGGGGGGCAGGATGCCCACCACTACTACCACCCTTAGCCAGGGGGCAGGATGCCCACCACTACTACCACCCTCACCCAGGGGGGCAGGATGCCCACCACTACTACCACCCTCACCCAGGGGGGCAGGATGCCCACCACTACTACCACCCTTAGCCAGGGGGCAGGATGCCCACCACTACTACCACCCTCACCCAGGGGGCAGGATGCCCACCACTACTACCACCCTTAGCCAGGGGGCTGGATGCCTACCACTACTACCACCCTTAGCCAGGGGGCAGGATGCCCACCACTACTACCACCCTCACCCAGGGGGCAGGATGCCCACCACTACTACCACCCTTAGCCAGGGGGCAGGATGCCCACCACTACTACCACCCTTAGCCAGGGGGCTGGATGCCTACCACTACTACCACCCTTAGCCAGGGGGGCAGGATGCCTACCACTACTACCACCCTTAGCCAGGGGGCTGGATGCCTACCACTACTACCACCCTTAGCCAGGGGGGCTGGATGCCTACCACTACTACCACCTCTTAGCCAGGGGGCTGGATGCCTACCACTACTACCACCCTTAGCCAGGGGGCAGGATGCCTACCACTACTACCACCCTCACCCAGGGGGCAGGATGCCCACCACTACTACCACCCTTAGCCAGGGGGCAGGAAGCCTACCACTACTACCACCCTTAGCCAGGGGGCTGGATGCCTACCACTACTACCACCCTTAGCCAGGGGGCAGGATGCCTACCACTACTACCACCCCCACTCATAGGATGGACAATGCATGACACAACAAGCACACCACAACCTAGGGAATGCAAGATTAAGACATCCCCCCACCACCATGACAAGCGTGTGAGCAGGCTGTGTCAAATGCCTACAACACCGAACATGACATTGAACATACAATGTGACCCCCTAGCACATGTGCCACACATATATGTGTGTGGCACCCACAATGCAAGCAGCCCATGACCATTGTGGCAATGGGGCCTAAACCCCCATCATCACAGTGACCAAAAGGCAAGTGTGGGGTCCATAGCTGAAGCACATTTTGACCATTGTGGCAATGGGGTCTAAACCCCCATCATCACAGTGACCAAAAGGCAAGTGTGGGGTCCATAGCTGAAGCACATTTTGACCATTGTGGCAATGGGGTCTAAACCCCCATCATCACAGTGACCAAAAGGTAAGTGTGGGGTCCATAGCTGAAGCACATTTTGACCATTGTGGCAATGGGGTCTACACCCTTATCATCACAGTGACCAAAAGGTAATTGTTAACAAAGAAAGAGCTGCAACTGCCAAACTGCATGGATCATTCCTGGTCACAGAACCAAAAACTCATCTGTGGCAAAGTAGTGTATGTGTCCCATTGCAACATAAATTGGGGGAGCCAAATACTGCAGTGCAAATGAAACATTCCTTTGGCCATGTGCAGACAAACAACACCCATGGGGGCTGAGACCGTCAACAGTCATCAATGACACAATGACAGAAGTGACCATCAGAATGCAGAACCACATATTTGCACCAATGGGCACACAAATGCAGATACCCTGTGGAGACAGCAGATGTGAGGTGAACAGATACCATACCATGGCAGCAATGGGACACACAAACCATGATCACTGTGCTGACCGATGACCTAGGAGTCCCAGGGACAGCAGGGGAAACACACCAAACAACATACAGCCAATGGCACACCCAAGATATGCCAATGCAGTGGTGCAGATGCACAAACACAAACAGGCAGACCAACACTGTCATCATACACAGCAGGTGAGGGGTGGGGGTGCCATTGTCCCCAGGCAACAACACAACACATGAGGAGAGCTGAATACCAATCATACAGATGTGCATACACTGCCACACTAAGCTAACTCATGGATCCAAATCCCCTATGTGGGCAAGCAGGCATTGACAGGTGAGAGGGAGCACAAAACACACATGTCACACAGGCACGTAGGAACAACAACTGACACAGCAAGTCACAGACACACCACAGCACCACTCCCCAGGGCCCCCACAATGTGGTGACCCTGGGCTGAAGAAAAATACCACTGTGATGACAAAGCTAAATGTCGTTCACACTGTGAACTACAGTCAGGTGTCCTGAGCAACTAACTACCATCACACCTACACAAGCACAAATCAATCAGCATGGCCAGTAAGCCAAGGCCAACATGGAGGCAGGGGACTAGCCGGGCAACAACTCTCATCTGCACACACTCAACACCACACCCTCGACCTCCAACAATGTGCAGCAGTGAAGTACACATGCACTGGTGACATTGCACATGCACCCATGACTATTCCAGGGTGGTGGGTGGGAACCAAGGTGTAGAAACACATCACACATGGACACTCAACAAGACTCCTGAATGTCTGACACACTGCACACTACTCTGTACATGGACATGACGGCAATACCACACCGACCAATGGGATCCCAGCCACAGTCACACACCAATGAAGAAGCCAAGGTCACCCACAAAGAACACACATAGACAACAACCAACATTGCAGCCCGGACCCTAAGGAGTGCCAGCAGTCACACACACAACGTGTCACAATCACTGAAAGATAACACAAACTGGAAATCACATGACAGGGGCAAACAACAAGTGCCAAAGGGAAACCTGACTGTGACCCATCTGCGTCAGCACACAAACTCTGCCCTGACAGCAAACACACCTATGGGTGACACCCTGATGACCAGTAATGTGCCATGCACCCACATCACAGAGAACACAGGGAGAAGACTTTGGGGGAACATAGCTCAAGTCAGCAAGCATCACAAACAGGTACAACACTAGGGATCACAGCATGCGCAGATGAATGGAAGTGAACACACAGACATGCACATACAACACACACCTTGGGCGCAGGCAATGTCACACGTGTACACACTGCCATGAGGGGACTCCACTCCTGTGTGAGGAAAGCTGTGCCATATGTTGCCTCAGTAGGGCCCCATCATGTCAGCTGAGCACTTGGTCACACAATCAACAATTAGCACCAAATGAGGGCTCCCATCACATCAGCCTGGTCATGGATGTGCCAACGGAATCATCAGCACAGATCCAACACACTTGTATAGCAATGTTGCACTGACTACACGGATGAGTCCCTCCCCATTGATGCCCAAACCTGCATGTCCACTGGAGATGGCAACACGGTCAGGGAAGTAGACAAATGCAACGATGGCAGGCACAACAGATGTGCAGGGGTGGAAGCCACAGATATGAAATTGCCAATGTAAGTAGGAAACCCATTGCCAAATACTGAACACATGACACCCTCAGATGCTGCTATTGATGACATGGATACACCACATGATAGGACACATTCCCCTGGACCACATGGGTTCCTGCACAGTAACACTTCATAATCATGAGACCAGATATCACCATCACTGCAGCAAGGGCATGGTTAGCTGCACCAACAACATGTACATCTGAAGCATGAGCACTAGAGAAAAGAAAGTTGCTTTATTCAGCATATGTGTTGATGGCCAAACGAAGTCCTGAAGAAATTAGAGCAAAGGCCAATGGCCAGTCCATTGTCAAAGTTCAAACAGGGTGACACTGGCAGATGTCACCCTACGCATGCCTGCACAATACCAGGGACAATCCACTAGGAGGGGCAACCGGGGGCAGGCCAGGCACCGCAGGGACAGGATCAGGGCTCACCAGGGGGAGTCAGGGAAGGGGTGGTGGGTGCTGGAGAGCCACTGACAACTGCAGTGGAGGTGTCTGACATGGTGTGTGCCGGCACAACTGGGGGCATGACACAGATGTCGTGGGTGCCGGCACAACTGCAGTGGACCCTGCAGATGGGGTGGACAGGTCCGCCACTGCAGTGCCCAAGTCAGACAGGGCGGTAGTGGACTCCACTGCAGTGCCTACCTCCAGGGGAGGAGAATGGGGAACAGGCAAGGTGGGTTGGACAGAGGGGGAGGACACCCTCACCACATCAGTGGCACAGACAAGCGCAGCGGGGGGTGTGGTGCTGGGAGAGCAAGTGGCAGGGGAGAAGGCCGGAGCATCTTGGGGATGGTATATCTGTGGGTGGGGGAACCTGGGGCAGGGTGTGGTGGGGGCACCTGTGCAGTGGGGGCCTGAGGGATGGAGGACGGAGACCTTGTGCCTGAGCTGCAGGGCGGTGGCGGGGTCTTGCTCTTAGCACTCCGGGGGACTTGCGGGTGGGGGCCTCAGTCCGTCTGCGCCTGGGGGAGGGTGTCCGGGGGCGAGGGGCACTCTGCTCCGTGTGGTGGGCTTCCTCTTCCCCCGGGATGCTGGAGCAGCTTCATCGGTGGGGAAGAGGCCGAGGTCACAGAGGAAGAGCTGCTGTGACTTTGGGGTTGCAGGTGAGGCAAGGGAGGGTGCTTTGGAGGGAGAGGGAACTGAGGACTGCGCAGTGCATGTGGATGCGTGTGTGTGTTCCAGGGCCCCATCCCCTGTGAGTCTGGCTTCAGTCCCCTGAATGTGCGTGCGTGTGCGTTTTGTCATTGGCGTGTGTGTCAGTGTGCTGGATGTGTGTGTGCTGGTGTGTGCCTGTGCCAGTGTGTGTGTGCCTGGGATGGGTAAGGTGCTGGGGAGTGTGGATGGAGCAGAGGCAGGAGGGGTGAGGGACCGTTTGAGGAGGGACACTGCTGCCGTCAGGGAGGAGTCCATGGACCTATTGCCCCTCTGTAGGTCAGACATGCCCGATGAGATGCTCCTCCATGAACGACACCAGCTGAGTCAACAGCGCGGTGTGCGCATGGAGGACACTCAGCATGGCTGTCTGCCCTACATGGAGCTGGCGAAGGAGGTACACAGACTCCTCACTCAGGGCAGCAGGGGACACAGGGGCAGGGGTGCGGTGCCTGGCCCAAAGGAGACACGCTCCCGGACATGGGAGCCTCCACGGACCTGGGGAATGGGAGCCGATGGGAGGGCGGTGGTGGTGCTGGTGGTGGCGGGGACAGCAACACTAGCTGGGGTGTGGTGGCTGCTGACACCCGCCTCCACAAGGGAGTCATCCTCCGAGTTGCTCTGGTCCTCAGCTGAGGTGGATGCTGCTGAGGACTCCTCGGTGTGGCTCCCTCGCCCTCCGTGCCACTGGGTCCCTCCGACCACTCCTCGGCTGCTGACCCAGTCTGGCTCTCCGGCTCCTCCTGGTCCGTGGAGCTGTCCCCTTCCGTGGCCGTGGATGTATCTGCAAACAATGGGGAAACAGACAGACATCAGTCACCTGCACATAACGCACACACCACTGTGAGCACAGCACATCACAGAGCAAGCCCTGGCATCATTAGTTGTACATTGCTAAAAGTGCACTAATTGAACAGGAGAAGTCAATTGTCAGTCTGATGCCAAGCATGGCACTCACATCCCACATGGCCTTGCACCCATCTGTCTGGTGTCTGTTGGATTGCAACACCCCAGTGTTGACACATGCACCAAGTACACAGTAGTTGGACAGTGCAGAGGACACGGTGTGGACACATCACAGCTCTTGCCACTGAGTCAGTACAGGTTTACGGATGTAAGGGATGCCCAGAGTCAAATAGGAAATGCATGTGATGCATACCAGCGACAGACACCATGATGCACCCATGTCCTGATAGCCAGCGCCACTATGGTGTGCATGTAGCACATGTCACTCCCCTGCAGGCTCACCAATCAGTAGACACATGCCATGGCGGAGGCATGACTGCAAAGTCATACATCACTGTCTCAGTGATGTATGACTTTGCAGCCAGACAACAACACTCTGCACTGTGTCACAATAGTAGGTCATGGGGAATGCAAGTCCTGGAGCTGCACAAGTGCACATGTACATCCCCCCCACAACACATCCTCTTAACCCTCATCTGTCCAGGTCATACCTATTGGACATATGGGAGACCTGTGACACTACCCTCTGAACCTGAGCCCTCACACTCTGCTGTGCATGGGGAACAGCTGCCTGAACTTCACATTTACATGCCCCAGTCTGCATGGGCAGCTGATCAGACACCTATGTGTCACACAAGTATCGTCTCCTATGGTCACATCTCCAGTGGCATGCTGAGCCCCTACCAAGAAACTCCACAGCAGTCCTGGCGACTAATCCACAGCACACTGACACAGAGGCAGACACCTGAGGGGTCAAATCACTGTGCACAATGTGTCCGCTGATACACGGGAGTGGGAGTACAGAGTGTATTGTATGGCCTGGAGTAGGCATGACTGTCCAGCCCCACATGAATGAGGGATGAGCCCTGGACTGTAGGCAGCTGGCTAAGTATGTGTGACACACGTCATATACATACTCCTGGGGCCCAAACATTGTTCCCACCCGCAGCATGGGTGTGTGCCAGGTACCCCAGCCACATGTGGTGGATCAGCTCAGCAATTGGACCACAGATCAAAGTAACACGCTGAATACATGTCAGAATACAGGCATTGTGTAAGCAATGGACCCACCCATGATGCCCACCACAGAGTCAGGGAAACAGATGCTGTCTCCCACCTTGAGTCAAGCAAACTGCAAGGACACAGTCCTAAGTGACAGAATTCCCTGCATGTAAGGGCCACACCTGGGTATCAGATGAGGAGTGGGCAGTGCACAATAGAGGGACATGGCTCCTGGACAACATGACTGCTGTACTGTGGCAGTTCAACCTGGCCCGAGGAGGGCACATAGCATGTTAGACAGAGTACACAGTGCAGTCTTTGACTCACCCCCTCCTTGCTGCTCTCTGGCCTTCAGCTGCCCATCCAGGTCTGGAAAGACCACCGCCAGGATCCTGAGCATGTGGGGGTCAGGGTCCGTGTTCCGCCCCTCCTGCGAGGAGGCGACAGCTTCAGCTGGACCCGTGCAATCCTCCGGGTCCAGCCCCGAAGGTCCTGCCACCTCTTTTGGCAGTTGCGGATCCGGCGCTTGTAGACCCCCACGGACCGGACAGCCCGGACGATGTCCTTCCATATCTCATGCTTCCGATGGGCAGAAGCCTGTCAGGATGACAAAGTGATAAGGCCATTACTACACATGCAACATATCCGTGCATGACACAGTTGCATATACATGTCGCAATCACAGGGGCACATGGTGTACCCAGGCAGTGCACGGCTGCCCATGGACAGTTTTCCAGAAGTCACTACATGGTATCATTGCATGGGGAGTAAAACCCTGTTCAGAAGCACTGTCACTGCACCATACCTGTCCAGTGCAAGTCACTACACACTATGGGGGTGACAACTACTCAGTGAGCCTGCTAGCCAGTGGTGTGCTGACTCTCAGCCTTGCTAGTCAGACAAAATGCACATTCAGAAAGGCAGTGCACAGAACACTCACCTGCTCCCCTGGTGTCCCATACAGCTTGCTGTACTGTGGAAGTAGGCTGTCCAGCAGGGCCTGGTTCTCCTCAAGGCTGAAGGCTGGGGCTCTCTCCACAGTACGTGCCATTGCAGGGTCCAGAGGGGCAGAGACAGCAGCAGTGCAGTGGCAGATGTCGTCCTGGAGCATGTAGTGCAGGCAAGTGGGCTCTCAGGGGAACAGGCAGCAATATATATGTGCTGGAGAGGCAGATACTGTCCCTTGTGTCCAAAGTGATAGGTCCAAGTCGTTTGCATCTTCTGAATCTGGCCAATCCATGGAATAGCAGCACCAAAACACGCCCACAGCATCCTTCAAAACTTCAACTTCATGACATACATGATTTTGCAACATTGTTGTGGGTGACCAACTGATTTTCCAGCAACCGACTCGCTCGAATATTCGAAAACGCGTCCGTTGCCAGGCAAGCCCATTGTCAATGGGTGCGCACCGATCGGTCCATTGAGGTACAACGCGCACAGGGGTACAACGCGTACCCGCACACATTGAAAGCAATGGGCCGGCCGGAGGCACCGATCGGTCCATTGCTGTTCAACGCGCACAGGGGTACAACGCTGCACTCGCACACATTGAAAGCAATGGGCCGGCCGGAGGCACCGATCGGTCCATTGCTGTTCAACGCGCACAGGGGTACAACGCGCACCCGCACACATTGAAAGCAATGGGCCGGCCGGAGGCACCGATCGGTCCATTGCTGTTCAACGCGCACAGGGGTACAACGCGCACCCGCACACATTGAATGCAATGGGCCGGGCCGGAGGCACCGATCGGTCCATTGCAGTTCAACGCGCACAGGGGTACAACGCGCACCCGCGACACATTGAAAGCAATGGGCCGGGCCGGAGGCACCGATCGGTCCATTGCAGTTCAACGCGCACAGGGGTACAACGCGCACCCGCACACATTGAAAGCAATGGGCCGGCCGGAGGCACCGATCGGTCCATTGCAGTTCAACGCGCACAGGGGTACAACGCTGCACCTCGCACACATTGAAAGCAATGGGCCGGCCGGAGGCACCGATCGGTCCATTGCTGTTCAACGCGCACAGGGGTACAACGCTGCACTCGCAGACATTGAAAGCAATGGGCCGGCCGGAGGCACCGATCGGTCCATTGCTGTTCAACGCGCACAGGGGTACAACGCTGCACCGCACATACTGAAAGCAATGGGCCGGCCGGAGGCACCGATCGGTCCATTGCAGTTCAACGCGCACAGGGGTACAACGCGCACCCAGCACACATTGAAAGCAATGGGCCGGGCCGGAGGCACCGATCGGTCCATTGCTGTTCAACGCGCACAGGGGTACAACGCTGCACTCCGCACACATTGAAAGCAATGGGCCGGCCGGAGGCACCGATCGGTCCATTGCTGTTCAACGCGCACAGGGGTACAACGCGTACACCGCACACATTGAATGCAATGGGCCGGGCCGGAGGCACCGATCGGTCCATTGCAGTTCAACGCGCACAGGGGTACAACGCTGCACTCGACACATTGAAAGCAATGGGCCGGCCGGAGGCACCGATCGGTCCATTGCTGTTCAACGCATCACTGTATATGTGACTGGCATAGGTCAGCATGCCTGTCTCAGATGGACATATGCCAGCCACAGATAGCTCCCAGGGAGTGAGGGGCACACCTACATCACGACAGCCTGTCCAAACCTTATCATAAGGCATGTAAGGCTGCATTTCCTATTGTGTGTATGTTGGTGTACATGTTGTCCTGTGGGTGTCACCTGTGGGCAGCCACCCCCAGGCTGTGCACGTGTTCATGGGGACAGGATCCTGGGTGTTACGTGTACGTGACCACTGTGATGTGCAACTGTTCATATCTGTGCATGTGTCATGGTCACATTTCACAGTGGTGTTTGTGTATGTCATGTCACATACCCCGTGAGTCCCATGTGGGACGGTATGTTTGAGCCAGGGTGTCCCAGTGGCACAATAGTGATGGCCCTCCACAGTCTTTGTGCATGTAGTGTTTACAATGTCTCTGATTTCATGTGCACAATGGGAGACAGTCTCCACATCCACGTTGTGTGTGCATGGACTCTGATGTTGTGCGTGTGTGTCACAGACGTCCATGGCTCTCCTGCCATGGCAAGTGTGGCCACTACCTGTGGGGGTCATGTTTGTTTTGTTGTGGTGTACACATGATACTCCAGGTGATGCCAGTGTCCATGTGGCATTACAGGGTCCCTGGGAATGTGCCTGTCGTTGAGCTGTGGTGCCTGGGGCACATCTGTCCTCACATGTCACTGGGGGTGACTGTGACACAGCATCATGATATCCAATGGGCCAACCTGGGACAAATTGATGCCACCTGTAGGACCGTGTTGACAGATGTTGGCCATGTATGTACCATACATGTCGCTCCGGTACTGCACACTTCATGTAGTTGTGCCTCATGATGATGTATGTTGGGATCTTGAGTGTGTTCAATGCCGCATATGTGGGGTGACTGACGATCTTGCTTACTTCTCCTCTGCACTGCAGGGCTCCTGCTGTCCATCGGCCATTCCCAGACCTGGCAACGATGGTGGAACGGGACAGCATCCGACGGTACCGCTTCACCAGGCAGCTGATTGAGGATTTGGCAGTGCAGTTGTCCCCACATTTGCAGCCTGGCCGGCCGTATCCTACAGCGCTGACCCCCAAGGTGAAGGTGATGGCAGCCCTACACTTCTTTGCCACCGGTACCTTCCAACATACTGTGGCGTCTGCTGGTGGGATGTCACAGACCATGTTCAGCCGTGTGCTCCGCGATTTCTTGGCGGCAATGTTGCTCTTCCTGAACCGGTACATCTATTTCCCTAGATCATGCACGTACTCACTGACGTGAAGAGTGACTTTTATGCCCTGGGGAGGATGCCGCATGTCATTGGCTCCATTGATGGGACACATGTGGCTTTGGTACCACCACAGGCCCAGGAGCAGGCCTACAGGAACCGCAAGCACTACCACTCGGTCAATGCACTGGTGGTGTGTCTTGCAGACATGACCATCACACACGTGTGTGCCCGTTTCCCTGGTTCAGCACACGATGCCTTTGTGATGAGGAGTAGTCGCATCCCCAGGTTGATGGCACAGATGCAGAACCAGCGTGCCTGGCTTGTCGGTGTGTACTGACTTTGTGCCATTGTGTGTGATCTGATCTGTAGTATTCCGCCCACTTTTCCAAGTCAGCTGATGTGCACTTGTCTGTCCGTAGGTGACTCGGGATACCCCAACATGCCGTGGTTGCTGACACCCTCAGGAACCCTGTGACACCTGCCCAGATGCGCTACAATGAGGCACATGGTCGGACCAGGAGAGTGATTGAGCGGACCTTTGGTCTCCTGGAAGAGCCGCTCCGCTGCCTGGACAAGACCGGAGGGTCCCTCCCATATGCCCCTGCGAAAGTGTGCAAGATTATCATCGTCTGCTGCATGCTCCACAACCTGGCAGTGCGGAAGGAGTTGCCTCTCATCCAGGATGACGATGACCAACATCCGCCACCTGTGGAGGATCCTGGCCTGGACCACGATGCCAGTGACGATGATGATGATGATGGTGATGGTGATGTCCGCACACAGCTCATCACCAACTTCTTTAGCTGAATGTGAGTATCCTGAGGTGTCATGTGAATGATGTGAGTTGGCATGATGTGTGGGTGGTGCTCTGGTGCTGTTGGAGTGTGTCCATGGGCTACTTGACAGGATGTGTGTTGCGATGTGTGGTGACAGGTGGGCTGTACTCCCCAACAGTGTTGACATGCTAACTTGGTTCTGGGTGGGTATCTTGTAACATGTATTGTGCATGAGTTTTGCTGTTCTGTCCTGTACTGCATTGCTTTTGACTGTGTGTCATTTCTGTCCTTCACAGGGTACTTTCAGATTCGTTTGGTCAACTGTGTCCACCGACGACGTGATTGCACATCCAGGCTGGTAGCTGTTGTGTCCCTACAGGTGATGTGCGCCACACCCATGGACTTCCTTCTGTCTACAGTTGTTGACTGTGTGCCCGCTACCAGGTGGGGTTACCTTGCATCTGTAGTGGTTACGGCATGTTGCTACTGTGTAATAAACCTGTGCTTCACTTAGTGATGTGCGTTGTCTGTGGTCACACATTTGACTGCCATTTGCTTACTGCACCTGTGGGCTACTTGACTACAACTGGGAATGGGTGTGGTGTCTGTGCATTGCACCGTCTTCCCTGGCAACATCAGTGTAGGCAATGAGTCAGATGGCCTAGGTGTGTATGTGTTGTGTAGCCCTGGTGGTGTGTCTCCCTCATATGTGTCACGTTGCCTGTACTCACATGCCTGTGTTGTCCTTGCTGTTGCAGTTCGCATACACAGTGTAATTTTGCAGTTCATCATCCCCATAACAGCACCCACGTTGGAATCACGACAGAGGCAAGTATGGTGTATTAGTGTGTTTATTGTGATACATCTGTGATAATAGTGCATAGGATGGATTGTGCTGTACATGAATCTTGCAATCCCAAGTTCCTAGATGAATAGAAAGTCCAGGTAGACAGGATCCCCAGTATCGGGGCCACAGTTGTCTGACACATTGTTCCAACTTGTACTCCCATGCAATGTGTGGGAGTAGTGTTGCCATCAACAGGGTGAACAGTCTGTGCACAAAGGCGAAAATCCAGAACAGGTTCAGGCTTCCTGGGAGTTGCGCTTGGCCATCAGCCTCTCACTTTCCCCTCCTCGGACGACCCTCTTCTTGGGGGCCCTCAAGTGCAGGCTGCTGCGGTGCAGGGGACTCTCCGCCAGAGTCCTCCTCCCTCCCTGTGGCAGTTGCAGTTTGTTCGGTACCAGATGTTGTTGGCACACAGGGAGGTGTGGACTGGTTGCTGTTCATCTGGCGGAGGCATTGTAAAATGTCCCTGTGCACCGCCGTCATCTCATGTAGTACATCCCACTTGGACTCCACGCGGGACATGTGGAGTCCACACGTGACATGTGTGACTCCACGTGGGACATGTGGGAGTCCAAGCGGGCATGATGGGCAGCCTGCTGCTGTTTGATGTCTCTGAGGAGCCCCACTACCTGGCTGAGCTCTCCGGTGCTGGACTGGTACGCATCAGCTATGCGTACCAGTTGTGGGTCTTCATGCACACCAGCAACGCCTGCAAGCAGCTGACCTCTGTCTCCCCACTCCTCCCACCACCCCTGCTGACATGTGCAGTGTGTGCAGTTGCACGCACAGATAACCCTGGTCCACCTTGGGGGTGGTGGTGGTGGTGGTGTCCATGGCCCCAGGTTGGTCCAGGGTCACTGCGCTGGTGTTGTTCCTTATTCTGTCCATGTCGGCAGGGATGGTATTCGTGGTGACAGTCGTTGGAGGGGTGGGTGCAGGGGGTGCAGCTGGTGGACCTGCTGGTGCTGCAGCTGGTGGTCCTGCTGGTGCAGCATGTTGACTTGCACCGGATGTGCCAGGTTGTTCATCGTCCGAGGAGGACAGAGGCTGTACGACGCCAGTGAGCTCGGCATCCTCTTGAGCCTGGGACTGGGACTCCTCAGCGCCTGCTGCTGTGTCCCTATCATCACCTGTTTTTGGGAGACACAAACAATGTATGTCATGTTTCTGCAGGCATCAGTGGTTGACACACCTGACAGTTGTGACTGTGCCTCGGGTGCGGGCCTGTACATTGTATTGTCCTAAGTCGTCACAGTCAGGGGTTGATATTGGTGTGGCACATTGTCCTGCATTATTTGGGCATTTCTATGTATTCTCTGGGGTGTGAACATGGTCTGCATTGATTGTGTTTGGTTGACAGCCAGACCTCCTTCCCACCCACCCACCCACCCAGTCAGTTATCCCACCATGGAACGTGCTTGCATTGCAGGGAGTGGAAGTTGTCTCTCAGGATGTCAGTCAGTGGTGTCCTGCTGTTTGTTGGTGCACAGTTGGCAGCAGGGCCTTGTGCTCCCACAGCAGTAGCCAGTGTCAGCCATCTTGTGAGTCCTTCTCCACTCCCTGTGATGTGAGCATGGTTCAGGGTGGTGTTGATGGGCCAGTTGTGAGGCTGAGCAATGTCTGTGACTACGACTCCCATCATGCTATTGCCTCCACCCCCTTCCCAGCATGCCCATGCTTCCTTCCTTTTGACTCTGCTTCCCTGTGGGGTGGGCTGGCTGTGCTGACAGGATGGCTGGGAGTGTTGTCCTGGCAGTTGTTTGGCTAAGAGTCCCAAGAGTGTCCCTGTGCTTCACACAACATAACCCAGGGTGGTGGTGCTTTGTGGGATCTTGTGTTAGGATGGAGGGCATTGCATTCTACCAGGTGGGTACTGTGGAGTTTGTGTTGGGGGGGTGAGGGGAGGTGCTGGTGACTATAGTCAGTGCTGCAAGTCCCCCTTCCCACCCAGCCAGCCAGATATCCCACCATGGAACGTGCTTGCATTGCAGGGAGTGTAAGTTGTCTCTCAGGATGTCAGTCAGTGGTGTCCTGCTGTTTGTTGGTGCACAGTTGGCAGCAGGGCCTTGTGCTCCCACAGCAGTAGCCAGTGTCAGCCATCTTGTGAGTCCTTCTC
>CAWUFW010008605.1:647500-868845 GCA_963921515.1 Calotriton arnoldi | reverse complement strand
TGGACGGAGCGCTTGAGCTAATCAAACACTCACCCCCAGTCAACTGTTCTGGGTTTAATCCATCATCATTCTTTAGCTAATTCCACCACCCCAGTTCAGACATGGCCATATGCAAATCAGTCTGACCCTGTGCCTCCTGGGAACAATCCAGCCCGAACTGCCAAGACATGTCTTCCCTGGACCGGAAACAAGCATCCTGGGACCGGTTTATGGCTATTCAGCCGTCATCAGCCAGGCTAGCTTGAATCCAGTGGCAAAGTGAGCAAGGGACCCACGTCTGGGCATACCCTGCCAACTTAGGGCGAACAAAGCGATACCAAAGGGGATGATGGACGGAGCGCTTGAGCTAATCAAAAACTCACCCCCAGTCAACTGATCTGGGTTTAATCCATCATCATTCTTCAGCTCACTCCACCACCCCAGTTCAGACATGGCCATATGCAAATCAGTCTGACCCTGTGCCTCCTGGGAACAGTCCAGCCCGAACTGCCAAGCCATGTCTTCCCTGGACCGGAAACAAGCATCCTGGGACCGGTTTCTGGCTATTCAGCCGTCATCAGCCAGGCTAGCTTGAATCCAGTGGCAAAGTGAGCAAGGGACCCACGTCTGGGCATACCCTGCCAACTTAGGGCGAACAAAGCGATACCAAAGGGGATGATGGACGGAGCGCTTGAGCTAATCAAACACTCACCCCCAGTCAACTGATCTGGGTTTAATCCATCATCATTCTTTAGCTCACTCCACCACCCCAGTTCAGACATGGCCATATGCAAATCAGTCTGACCCTGTGCCTCCTGGGAACAGTCCAGCCCGAACTGCCAAGCCATGTCTTCCCTGGACCGGAAACATGCATCCTGGGACCGGTTTCTGGCTATTCAGCCGTCATCAGCCAGGCTAGCTTGAATCCAGTGGCAAAGTGAGCAAGGGACCCACGTCTGGGCATACCCTGCCAACTTAGGGCGAACAAAGCGATACCAAAGGGGATGATGGACGGAGCGCTTGAGCTAATCAAACACTCACCCCCAGTCAACTGATCTGGGTTTAATCCATCATCATTCTGTAGCTCACTCCACCACCCCAGTTCAGACATGGCCATATGCAAATCAGTCTGACCCTGTGCGTCCTGGGAACAGTCCAGCCCGAACTGCCAAGCCATGTCTTCCCTGGACCGGAAACAAGCCTCCTGGGACCGGTTTCTGGCTATTCAGCCGTCATCAGCCAGGCTAGCTTGAATCCAGTGGCAAAGTGAGCAAGGGACCCACGTCTGGGCATACCCTGCCAACTTAGGGCGAACAAAGCGATAACAAAGGGGATGATGGACGGAGTGCTTGGGCTAATCAAACACTCACCCCCAGTCAACTGATCTGGGTTTAATCCATCATCATTCTTTAGCTCACTCCACCACCCCAGTTCAGACATGGCCATATGCAAATCAGTCTGACCCTGTGCCTCCTGGGAACAGTCCAGCCCGAACTGCCAAGCCATGATTTCCCTGGACCGGAAACAAGCATCCTGGGACCGGTTTCTGGCTATTCAGCCGTCATCAGCCAGGCTAGCTTGAATCCAGTGGCAAAGTGAGCAAGGGACCCACGTCTGGGCATACCCTGCCAACTTAGGGCGAACAAAGCGATACCAAAGGGGATGATGGACGGAGCGCTTGAGCTAATCAAACACTCACCCCCAGTCAACTGATCTGGGTTTAATCCATCATCATTCTTTAGCTCACTCCACCACCCCAGTTCAGACATGGCCATATGCAAATCAGTCTGACCCTGAGCCTCCTGGGAACCGTCCAGCCCGAACTGCCAAGCCATGTCTTTCCTGGACCGGAAACAAGCATCCTGGGACCGGTTTCTGGCTATTCAGCCGTCATCAGCCAGGCTAGCTTGAATCCAGTGGCAAAGTGAGCAAGGGACCCACGTCTGGGCATACCCTGCCAACTTAGGGCGAACAAAGCGATACCAAAGGGGATGATGGACGGAGCGCTTGAGCTAATCAAAAACTCACCCCCAGTCAACTGATCTGGGTTTAATCCATCATCATTCTTTAGCTCACTCCACCACCCCAGTTCAGACATGGCCATATGCAAATCAGTCTGACCCTGTGCCTCCTGGGAACAGTCCAGCCCGAACTGCCAAGCCATGTCTTCCCTAGACCGGAAACAAGCATCCTGGGACCGGTTTCTGGCTATTCAGCCGTCATCAGCCAGGCTAGCTTGAATCCAGTGGCAAAGTGAGCAAGGGACCCACGCCTGGGCATACCCTGCCAACTTAGGGCGAACAAAGCGATACCAAAGGGGATGATGGACGGAGCGCTTGAGCTAATCAAACACTCACCCCCAGTCAACTGATCTGGGTTTAATCCATCATCATTCTTTAGCTCACTCCACCACCCCAGTTCAGACATGGCCATATGCAAATCAGTCTGACCCTGTGCCTCCTGGGAACAGTCCAGCCCGAACTGCCAAGCCATGACTTCCCTGTACCGGAAACAAGCATCCTGGGACCGGTTTCTGGCTATTCAGCCGTCATCAGCCAGGCTAGCTTGAATCCAGTGGCAAAGTGAGCAAGGGACCCACGTCTGGGCATACCCTGCCAACTTAGAGCGAACAAAGCGATACCAAAGGGGATGATGGACGGAGCGCTTGAGCTAATCAAACACTCACCCCCAGTCAACTGATCTGGGTTTAATCCATCATCATTCTTTAGCTCACTCCACCACCCCAGTTCAGACATGGCCATATGCAAATCAGTCTGACCCTGTGCCTCCTGGGAACAGTCCAGCCCGAACTGCCAAGCCATGTCTTCCCTGGACCGGAAACAAGCATTCTGGGACCGGTTTCTGGCTATTCAGCCGTCAACAGCCAGGCTAGCTTGAATCCAGTGGCAAAGTGAGCAAGGGACCCACGTCTGGGCATACCCTGCCAACTTAGGGCGAACAAAGCGATACCAAAGGGGATGATGGACGGAGCGCTTGAGCTAATCAAACACTCACCCCCAGTCAACTGATCTGGGTTTAATCCATCATCATCCTTTAGCTCACTCCACCACCCCAGTTCAGACATGGCCATATGCAAATCAGTCTGACCCTGTGCCTCCTGGGAACAGTCCAGCCCGAACTGCCAAGCCATGTCTTCCCTGGACCGGAAACAAGCATCCTGGGACCGGTTTCTGGCTATTCAGCCGTCATCAGCCAGGCTAGCTTGAATCCAGTGGCAAAGTTAGCAAGGGACCCACGTCTGGGCATACCCTGCCAACTTAGGGCGAACAAAGCGATACCAAAGGGGATGATGGACGGAGCGCTTGAGCTAATCAAACACTCACCCCCAGTCAACTGATCTGGGTTTAATCCATCATCATTCTTTAGCTCACTCCACCACCCCAGTTCAGACATGGCCATATGCAAATCAGTCTGACCCTGTGCCTCCTGGGAACAGTCCAGCCCGAACTGCCAAGCCATGTCTTCCCTGGACCGGAAACAAGCATTCTGGGACCGGTTTCTGGCTATTCAGCCGTCATCAGCCAGGCTAGCTTGAATCCAGTGGCAAAGTGAGCAAGGGACCCACGTCTGGGCATACCCTGCCAACTTAGGGCGAACAAAGCGATACCAAAGGGGATGATGGACGGAGCGCTTGAGCTAATCAAACACTCACCCCCAGTCAACTGATCTGGGTTTAATCCATCATCATTCTTTAGCTCACTCCACCACCCCAGTTCAGACATGGCCATATGCAAATCAATCTGACCCTGTGCCTCCTGGGAACAGTCCAGCCCGAACTGCCAAGCCATGTCTTCCCTGGACCGGAAACAAGCATCCTGGGACCGGTTTCTGGCTATTCAGCCGTCATCAGCCAGGCTAGCTTGAATCCAGTGGCAAAGTGAGCAAGGGACCCACGTCTGGGCATACCCTGCCAACTTAGGGCGAACAAAGCGATACCAAAGGGGATGATGGACGGAGCGCTTGAGCTAATCAAACACTCACCCCCAGTCAACTGATCTGGGTTTAATCCATCATCATTCTTTAGCTCACTCCACCACCCCAGTTCAGACATGGCCATATGCAAATCAGTCTGACCTGGGATTTAGGCCCAGATCTCTGTACTGGGGTGAATGTATGACATTGTTCTGCATTCTGTCCATCAGCTGTTGTTTTTGCATTTGTCACCCCGAGTGGGACGGGTATGCCCAGACGTGGGTCCCGTGCTCTCCATGCCACTGGAATCAAGCTATCCTGGCTGAAGAGGGTGAAACCCCGAAACCGGTCCTAGGATGCTTGTTTCCAGTCCAGGGAGGACCTGGCTTGGCAGTTCGGGCTGGACTGTTCCCATGAGGCACAGGGTCAAGACTGATTTGCATATGGCTGGGTTCAAACTGGAATGGCATGGTGAGCAAAAAAACGATGGATTTAGGCCCAGATCTCTGTACTGGGGTGAAAGTATGACATTGTTCTGCATTATGTCCATCAACTGTTGTTTTTGCATTTGTCACCCCGAGTGGGACGGGTATGCCCAGACGTGGGTCCCGTGCTCTCCATGCCACTGGAATCAAGCTATCCTGGCTGAAGAGGGGTGAAACCCCGAAACCGGTCCTAGGATGCTTGTTTCCAGTCCAGGGAGGACCTGGCTTGGCAGTTCGGGCTGGACTGTTCCCATGAGGCACAGGGTCAAGACTGATTTGCATATGGCTGGGTTCAAATTGGAATGGCATGGTGAGCAAAAACGATGGATTTAGGCCCAGATCTCTGTACTGTGGTGAATGTATGACATTGTTCTGCATTCTGTCTATCAACTGTTGTTTTTGCATTTGTCACCCCGAGTGGGACGGGTATGCCCAGACGTGGGTCCCGTGCTCTCCATGCCACTGGAATCAAGCTATCCTGGCTGAAGAGGGGTGAAACCCCGAAACCGGTCCTAGGATGCTTGTTTCCAGTCCAGGGAGGACCTGGCTTGGCAGTTCGGGCTGGACTGTTCCCATGAGGCACAGGGTCAAGACTGATTTGCATATGGCTGGGTTCAAACTGGAATGGCATGGTGAGCAAAAAACGATGGATTTAGGCCCAGATCTCTGTAGTGGGGTGAATGTATGACATTGTTCTGCATTCTGTCCATCAACTGTTGTTTTTGCATTTGTCACCCCGAGTGGGACGGGTATGCCAGGCGTGGGTCCCGTGCTCTCCATGCCACTGGAATCAAGCTATCCTGGCTGAAGAGGGGTGAAACCCCGAAACCGGTCCTAGGATGCTTGTTTCCAGTCCAGGGAGGACCTGGCTTGGCAGTTCGGGCTGGACTGTTCCCATGAGGCACAGGGTCAAGACTGATTTGCATATGGCTGGGTTCAAACTGGAATGGCATGGTGAGCAAAAAACGATGGATTTAGGCCCAGATCTCTGTACTGGGGTGAATGTATGACATTGTTCTGCATTCTGTCTATCAACTGTTGTTTTTGCATTTGTCACCCCGAGTGGGACGGGTATGCCCAGACATGGGTCCCGTGCTCTCCATGCCACTGGAATCAAGCTATCCTGGCTGAAGAGGGGTGAAACCCCGAAACCAGTCCTAGGATGCTTGTTTCCAGTCCAGGGAGGACCTGGCTTGGCAGTTCGGGCTGGACTGTTCCCATGAGGCACAGGGTCAAGACTGATTTGCATATGGCTGGGTTCAAACTGGAATGGCATGGTGAGCAAAAAACGATGGATTTAGGCCCAGATCTCTGTACTGGGGTGAATGTATGACATTGTTCTGCATTCTGTCCATCAACTGTTGTTTTTGCATTTGTCACCCCGAGTGGGACGGGTATGCCCAGACGTGGGTCCCGTGCTCTCCATGCCACTGGAATCAAGCTATCCTGGCTGAAGAGGGGTGAAACCCCGAAACCAGTCCTAGGATGCTTGTTTCCAGTCCAGGGAGGACCTGGCTTGGCAGTTCGGGCTGGACTGTTCCCATGAGGCACAGGGTCAAGACTGATTTGCATATGGCTGGGTTCAAACT
This sequence comes from Calotriton arnoldi, assembly GCA_963921515.1. Taxonomy (NCBI): domain Eukaryota; kingdom Metazoa; phylum Chordata; class Amphibia; order Caudata; family Salamandridae; genus Calotriton; species Calotriton arnoldi. The sequence continues at coordinate 862,859 of CAWUFW010008605.1, read as the reverse complement.
GGAATGGCATGGTGAGCAAAAACGATGGATTTAGGCCCAGATCTCTGTACTGGGGTGAATGTATGACATTGTTCTGCATTCTGTCCATCAACTGTTGTTTTTGCATTTGTCACCCCGAGTGGGACGGGTATGCCCAGACGTGGGTCCCGTGCTCTCCATGCCACTGGAATCAAGCTATCCTGGTTGAAGAGGGTGAAACCCCGAAACCGGTCCTAGGATGCTTGTTTCCAGTCCAGGGAGGACCTGGCTTGGCAGTTTGGGCTGGACTGTTCCCATGAGGCACAGGGTCAAGACTGATTTGCATATGGCTGGGTTCAAACTGGAATGGCATGGTGAGCAAAAACGATGGATTTAGGCCCAGATCTCTGTACTGGGGTGAATGTATGACATTGTTCTGCATTCTGTCCATCAACTGTTGTTTTTGCATTTGTCACCCCGAGTGGGACGGGTATGCCCAGACGTGGGTCCTGTGCTCTCCATGCCACTGGAATCAAGCTATCCTGGCTGAAGAGGGGTGAAACCCCGAAACCGGTCCTAGGATGCTTGTTTCCAGTCCAGGGAGGACCTGGCTTGGCAGTTCGGGCTGGACTGTTCCCATGAGGCACAGGGTCAAGACTGATTTGCATATGGCTGGGTTCAAACTGGAATGGCATGGTGAGCAAAAAACGATGGATTTAGGCCCAGATCTCTGTACTGGGGTGAATGTATGACATTGTTCTGCATTCTGTCCATCAACTGTTGTTTTTGCATTTGTCACCCCGAGTGGGACGGGTATGCCCAGACGTGGGTCCCGTGCTCTCCATGCCACTGGAATCAAGCTATCCTGGCTGAAGAGGGGTGAAACCCCGAAACCGGTCCTAGGATGCTTGTTTCCAGTCCAGGGAGGACCTGGCTTGGCAGTTCGGGCTGGACTGTTCCCATGAGGCACAGGGTCAAGACTGATTTGCATATGGCTGGGTTCAAACTGGAATGGCATGGTGAGCAAAAAACGATGGATTTAGGCCCAGATCTCTGTACTGGGGTGAATGTATGACATTGTTCTGCATTCTGTCCATCAACTGTTGTTTTTGCATTTGTCACCCCGAGTGGGACGGGTATGCCCAGACGTGGGTCCCGTGCTCTCCGTGCCACTGGAATCAAGCTATCCTGGCTGAAGACGGGTGAAACCCCGAAACCGGTCCTAGGATGCTTGTTTCCAGTCCAGGGAGGACCTGGCTTGGCAGTTCGGGCTGGACTGTTCCCATGAGGCACAGGGTCAAGACTGATTTGCATATGGCTGGGTTCAAACTGGAATGGCATGGTGAGCAAAAAAACGATGGATTTAGGCCCAGATCTCTGTACTGGGGTGAATGTATGACATTGTTCTGCATTCTGTCCATCAACTGTTGTTTTTGCATTTGTCACCCCGAGTGGGACGGGTATGCCCAGACGTGGGTCCCGTGCTCTCCATGCCACTGGAATCAAGCTATCCTGGCTGAAGAGGGGTGAAACCCCGAAACCGGTCCTAGGATGCTTGTTTCCAGTCCAGGGAGGACCTGGCTTGGCAGTTCAGGCTGGACTGTTCCCATGAGGCACAGGGTCAAGACTGATTTGCATATGGCTGAGTTCAAACTGGAATGGCATGGTGAGCAAAAACGATGGATTTAGGCCCAGATCTCTGTACTGGGGTGAATTTATGACATTGTTCTGCATTCTGTCCATCAACTGTTGTTTTTGCATTTGTCACCCCGAGTGGGACGGGTATGCCCAGACGTGGGTCCCGTGCTCTCCATGCCACTGGAATCAAGCTATCCTGGCTGAAGAGGGGTGAAACCCCGAAACCGGTCCTAGGATGCTTGTTTCCAGTCCAGGGAGGACCTGGCTTGGCAGTTCGGGCTGGACTGTTCCCATGAGGCACAGGGTCAAGACTAATTTGCATATGGCTGGGTTCAAACTGGAATGGCATGGTGAGCAAAAAACGAAGGATTTAGGCCCAGATCTCTGTACTGGGGTGAATGTATGACATTGTTCTGCATTCTGTCCATCAACTGTTGTTTTTGCATTTGTCACCCCGAGTGGGACGGGTATGCCCAGACGTGGGTCCCGTGCTCTCCATGCCACTGGAATCAAGCTATCCTGGCTGAAGTGGGGTGAAACCCCGAAACCGGTCCTAGGATGCTTGTTTCCAGTCCAGGGAGGACCTGGCTTGGCAGTTCGGGCTGGACTGTTCCCATGAGGCACAGGGTCAAGACTGATTTGCATATGGCTGGGTTCAAACTGGAATGGCATGGTGAGCAAAAAAACGATAGATTTAGGCCCAGATCTCTGTACTGGGGTGAATGTATGACATTGTTCTGCATTCTGTCCATCAACTGTTGTTTTTGCATTTGTCACCCCGAGTGGGACGGGTATGCCCAGACGTGTGTCCCGTGCTCTCCATGCCACTGGAATCAAGCTATCCTGGCTGAAGAGGGGTGAAACCCCGAAACCGTTCCTAGGATGCTTGTTTCCAGTCCAGGGAGGACCTGGCTTGGCAGTTCGGGCTGGACTGTTCCCATGAGGCACAGGGTCAAGATTAATTTGCATATGGCTGGGTTCAAACTGGAATGGCATGGTGAGCAAAAAAACAAAGGATTTAGGCCCAGATCTCTGTACTGGGGTGAATGTATGACATTGTTCTGCATTCTGTCCATCAACTGTTGTTTTTGCATTTGTCACCCCGAGTGGGACGGGTATGCCCAGACGTGGGTCCCGTGCTCTCCATGCCACTGGAATCAAGCTATCCTGGCTGAAGAGGGGTGAAACCCCGAAACCGGTCCTAGGATGCTTGTTTCCAGTCCAGGGAGGACCTGGCTTGGCAGTTCGGGCTGGACTGTTCCCATGAGGCACAGGGTCAAGACTGATTAGCCTTTGGCTGGGTTCAAACTGGAATGGCATGGTGAGCAAAAAAACGATGGATTTAGGCCCAGATCTCTGTACTGGGGTGAATGTATGACATTGTTCTGCATTCTGTCCATCAACTGTTGTTTTTGCATTTGTCACCCCGAGTGGGACGGGTATGCCCAGACGTGGGTCCCGTGCTCTCCGTGCCACTGGAATCAAGCTATCCTGGCTGAAGAGGGTGAAACCCCGAAACCGGTCCTAGGATGCTTGTTTCCAGTCCAGGGAGGACCTGGCTTGGCAGTTCGGGCTGGACTGTTCCCATGAGGCACAGGGTCAAGACTGATTGGCATATGGCTGGGTTCAAACTGGAATGGCATTGTGAGCAAAAAACGATGGATTGAGGCCCAGATCTCTGTACTGGGGTGAATGTATGACATTGTTCTGCATTCTGTCCATCAACTGTTGTTTTTGCATTTGTCACCCCGAGTGGGACGGGTATGCCCAGACGTGGGTCCCGTGCTCTCCGTGCCACTGGAATCAAGCTATCCTGGCTGAAGACGGGTGAAACCCCGAAACCGGTCCTAGGATGCTTGTTTCCAGTCCAGGGAGGACCTGGCTTGGCAGTTCGGGCTGGACTGTTCCCATGAGGCACAGGGTCAAGACTGATTTGCATATGGCTGGGTTCAAACTGGAATGGCATAGTGAGCAAAAAACGATGGATTTAGGCCCAGATCTCTGTACTGGGGTGAATGTATGACATTGTTCTGCATTCTGTCCATCAACTGTTGTTTTTGCATTTGTCACCCCGAGTGGGACGGGTATGCCCAGATGTGGGTCCCGTGCTCTCCATGCCACTGGAATCAAGCTATCCTGTCTGAAGAGGGGTGAAACCCCGAAACCGGTCCTAGTATGCTTGTTTCCAGTCCAGGGAGGACCTGGCTTGGCAGTTCGGGCTGGACTGTTCCCATGAGGCACAGGGTCAAGACTGATTTGCATATGGCTGGGTTCAAACTGGAATGGCATGGTGAGCAAAAAAACGATGGATTTAGGCCCAGATCTCTGTACTGGGGTGAATGTATGACATTGTTCTGCATTCTGTCCATAAACTGTTGTTTTTCCAGCTATTTCCAGGCAGCAATAAAAATGTCAACAAAACTGGTGAGTAATGGGTCAGCTGGGAGAGAGTGGTTTTGACTCATCATAAGGTAACGCAGAGGGTTAATATGCTGCTAAGAACGTGCACCATGCAAATCACAGAAGTGCCTATAATGTAAATAGTTCAGTGGGTTACTGTTTTTGTCAGAGAGATCCTTTTGTTACTTGCAGTTTATTAAGTTAAAATCCTAATATAGAACAGTGAGCTATTAACTGTCATAAAAGAGCTGCATGCAGACTGCAAGGTATAGATTAGAACGTTATGATTTTTTGCCCCAGTCTTTTATCCTAATGTTGCAAAAAGGGTTCCTTTGGGTAGAAATCAATTCTTATTAGTAGAGCCAATCTCCAACCATGGTGTAACATTTTAAATTCTGAGTTTGTGCTTCCCCAGACCAAGCACTCTTAAACTATACTGTCTACCAGTATGGATGACATGTGACTCCTACACCTTGTAGTCCTCTCACTTATGTAACATTCCCTACACACTGATTCACTCATGTATGATTGATTGTCTCTGTGTAGAGTGTGTGTGATGTAACGTGCTCTGACACCCTACACTGACATGAGTGGTACTATAAAACAAAAGAAATGCATGTGAAAGATAGAAGTCATGGAGACTCGAGGGGCACCGTTAAAGGGTGGTAGTTAGGGAATCTGTAGCGAAGCAGTTCATTGGGGTGGTGCCAACAAACATTGTCATACCGGGCGCCACCAGAGCTAAAGCCGGCCCTGCCACACCCTTAATACTCTCCGGCAGAACCGGCAAGGCTCATTTGCTACACTTGTTCTTTGTGTGACGTTCGGATTTTTCACAATCCCTATGACTTCAGTAATGTAACATTGATGGTAGCACCACCACTCTGAAATTTGTTCCAGCACTACTGTACTGCTGTGACAGTCCTGGTCGTACAGATGACAAATTATCAAATGTGATAAAGAGTCATCTTCAGCCAAATCTGGTTCTTTAGCGAACAGCGCTTGGCTTGTGGGTCTAGTTTTGCGATTTCTGTATTAACTATCGGCCTACAATCCCCAGCAATCAGAATGATCCTTGGCTAAACACATATGTGCTGGGTAGCGAAGGTGATCCTTGTGACATGGTGCCAGCTGGTAGCTGTGTGGGTGGGATGGGGATGACACCACAACAGCTAAGGCTCTTGCCTGGGCTGTATCATATGATGGAGCCTGGAACACAATTTGTTCATGATCATGCTTCTACTTCTGGGCAAGGCTCCTAGAAAACATTTGTACCTCCGCTTTACCATGCTTTACTTTCCTGGCTGGTAAATGCAAAGCACTCTAGGCTGCAGCCTGTCTGTGCCATATACTTCTTGAAGGGAGATATCTAGAATACCCCAACCCACAGCCCTGTCACGTTTTGCAGGTACATGCGTGAGTAGCTGATCCAGTCCAAGTGGATCAGCATTACATTATAACATAAAACAGGACTACAAGTCCCTGAATTAAAAAACAAATGGACTGAAGCAGCACATCACGCATGAACCTAGGAAACTTGGCAGCCACGCCACGTTGGAGGAATAGAAAATCACTTATAAGGAGTGCAAAAAAAATTATATGTAGAGGCTTAATTTGTAAACTCATAAAATTAAAAAATAAGTGTAGAGACCCCGCTGCTAGTTTTGCTTCCACCACCCCACACTTCCTGCCTCTTTATCTTATTCCTGCAGGTTCTTTTCCATCCCTCCTTTCTCACTTTGTCATTGTTTCTCTTTATTTCTTTAATCTTTTTTTCACCTTTTTATGCCTTTCTCTCAGTTGCTCTGGATGAAAGTCTGATGGAGAAAACATAAGTACCAGTCTTCAAAAATTAGTGCCCCTTTCCACGAGGGTTGGAACTGGGACACAAAAAAGGCCCTGGGCACCAAAATAAAACATTAACGAATCAGACAGCTAAGAAATGTCCCACATATGCAATATGCAAATCAAGGCAGTTTTGCACCTGTAAAGGTACACTGTATAAGCGTTTTGCAAGGTATGGGAGACTGCATGGATTTGTGCTTGCGTCAGGCAATGTTTATGGTATTATCAGTGAAATAAACAGTAAACACTGGCCAACCAGACATTTAACAGACCGCCAAAAATGAGCCACTCACTGACATGTCAGACCAGCTCTTCTGGTACCGCCATGTTGCCCTAAAGGCCAGTCCAACCCTGCCTCCCACCACCTGCAGACAGCAGTTAAGAACTACTAGGTGTGAGCTCAGCCTGTCAACGACCACCATTCAGTGCACTTCAATCTACCTCGAAGGCTTCTCTCTTTAGACACAGATTTTTCACAGGAATTTCCATGTGTCACTATCTGCACCATTTTCACGTTTCTAAGCGTCACTAAGCAATATGCCTTCAAAGTGGTCATTGTGTATATAGCCATACCCTCAAATATCTCCTTGGTGTGTGTATGTAAATACAACTGAACGTTTAATAGCAATCCATCCAGGCCTAGATATGTGTTGACTTATCTAGCATGACTATCCTCACATATTGCCAGAATGGGTTCTTCCTCTTTTCCACCAGAGGTGTCACCAGTGCCGTCTAAACGCATGGGCACACTGGGCAGTTGCCTGGGGGCCCCACGAGCATAGGGGCCCCATGCAGACCAGAATTTAAAACAAATTTTCCGTTAAACATTTTTATTCCTGAGTGGGTGTGTAGGCAGGGCCCAGTGCACTGCTTTGCCCGGGGGCCTATAATGCTGTTAAGACGGCCCTGGGTGTCACATGTGATACCTCCAGCCCCTCATGTCTTTCTAGCCTACAGCATGTTGCATTCTGGAACATGTAGATTTGCTTTAAACATTCAAACTATGGGCTCAAAAATATCAGCATGCAGAGTGATCCTCGCTGCAAAGCCATGACTAGCTGAAGGTGTCATGCATGGATTAGGATACTTGTTCGCTATTGAAGGAGCTTGTGTGGTCTTGTAAGGAAATATATTACATTCATTTTGTTAGACAAATAATATACAAACTTACTACATCCATTTATTGATAGAAAACAAATATTGGTAGTATGCTGTTTCACAAATAGTCTGCCTTCCCCGCCCTATGCTTTTATGTGATGACCTAATGCTTTCTGGATATTGTAGTCTTTGCTTCCATTCGACTTACTCGCCTGATGGAACCTGGAGACAAGATATGGTTTACTGAGCAGTTTTGTCCCTTGGGCCTTTCGTGTAATGACAGTTTACAAATAGTTAACACAAAACAATACAATCTTTTTGGCAATTGTGTGAGCTGAAACCAAGACTCCTATGTCTTGTGGCACAAACCATTTCGATCTTCAATGCAGGTTTTAAGGGACGAAAGGGACTTTTGGTGGGTCTACAACTCTGAAACATAACACCACCTCAGACAGTAACTAGCTTAAATTGTTGGAGATGGTGGGAAGGATGGACACACCCCACAATCTGCATTTGTATGTTCAGAATGGTATGGGCCTAATTTTACTTTCTCATACCACAACAAAGACTAAAACTAGGCAAGAATGCAGTAGAAAACATTGATATCGTCAATACTCTGTCCAAGATGACCAGGTGATCCATAAAGTCAAATGGATTCAATAGGTACTAACAGACTAGAAGAATCAGATTCCATTCATCCCAAAATGTAATTCCAAAGGCACTCCAACCTAGTCTATGTCCCATGGTTGTGACAGAACCTGGACTGATAAAGATTGAAAATACAATGCTGCTCTAGGAATTCTTGAAGCTGGCTATCAGCTATGAATTTAGTCATTACTGGAAGCTATGCAATGGAGTCCTGTAATTATGAGGTTTCTTTGCATCTAGGTTGGACTTCTTTAGTGATAGTAACATAATACCTTCCTGTTCCTCAGGAGCCGGCTTTAAAAGGGCAAAGCGGCTGGCTGGCTCTTTAAGCAAACAGGCGGAGCAATATGCAAATTTGTAAGTTTTAGCAGAAAAAAGATTTGAGACAAAATCCATAGACAGTGGAAGAAGTTGAAAGGTTGGTCGGCTAGATTTGGGGTCATAATTCTTAGTCAGAGTTGAGGATTACATATTCGGCCTTAGCCTGTGTTAAAGAAGCGCGAACAGTTTTTGCCTTATCAGTGAGGAACCAAACAATAAGGCGTGTCTGCAGCTTCTTTGACGCTATTGTTGCATATGCATCCTTACTCACTCCCTGACTTACTGAATGGTCTGCCAGATGCTAATTGGACGGTATCTACCTCAAACCTAGAGGCAAAGGTTCCCATCCTTTATTTGACACAATCACAAAATATCCTGTGATTCTAAGGCAGTCACTTTTCTTCTCCCTGTTTTCTAAACTGTAAATATGTGTAGGATAATGTCATTATGCCTAACTCTGGGAGGGCTACTTTTCAAAATAATTTTTTTGCATTTTTATCAACATTAACATGTAAACAAGCAAAGGTATTAACTGTGTATTTTTCATATTTAGGTTGACCACAGCTAATGTAAGCCTGCATTTTAAAATGGCTATCCTCTGATTGACTTTTTCTTGTCTGCCTTTTTATTTCTAGGAGAAGCTGAAGTTCCAATCAACAAATGCAATATTACTTTGCTTACTTTCTCATGTCAGCATATGTAGAGCATATGTAGAGCTCGGCATTGTCACCCCTTGGGGTATCTGGTAGCTGGTGTGCAAGGTCTCCGTCATGCCAGCTCCCCCTATGACAAATCTTGAGAAACCACCGGGAAGAGGGAAGAAACGAGTAGAAAAGGCAATACAGAGGGCAGAAAAATGAGCAGGCAGAAAAGGCAAAACAGAGGGCAGAAAAACGAGCAGGAAATGCAAAACAGAGGGCAGAAAAACAAGAAGAAAAGGCAAAACAGAGCTAGAAACGAGCAGAGGAGGCACAAACAGAGGGCAGAAGAGGGTAGCAGACTGCGGGCAAGCTGGACAGGAGAACTGTCGCAGGGGGAGCTGGCACGGCGACCTGCCCCTCCTGAAATGTTTTCCTTTACTTGAGAACTGTAGAATGTTTTAATTTATTGTTACAGTGCACCGGCAGAGTACAAGCTGGTTCAATGTATCTCGTTTGCTGCAGATAACTGTAAGTTTAAAGGTTGCATGAAGAAGCTTCATTGTGAACAATCCTCAGAAACTAATGAACTAACTACTGTATCTTTCTACTTTATCCTTATATATGGGGGGCGTGGCTTGGACGGCGGAAGGCATGGTCGCCTAACTCCGATGCTCGCCAGACCGGAGGGAAGGTGTGCGTGAAAACGGACCTCCTGGGCACACCAAATTGAGCTACATCATTGGGCGCCAACGTGGGGAAGTGTCGGGCTCGGAATGTGAGCCTTTTCAAGCCGATTGCACAGTGGGCAACTGATGTTTATCCGAGGAGAAATAGCGGATCGGCGATCGGCGGAAATATCCAAAATGGCGCCGATGAAGTGAACCTTAACAGCTGTAACTACACAGCGTCACCTTGATAAGGCGGCTGGAGATCATCCCTGCCACCAAAGAACCTGCGTGGGACACCGCCATCTCCCGCATGACCGGTGAGAAGTGCTCTTCTGCCGTGTGTATGCGGTAACGCGCGAAGACTTGCTGCGTGGTGCCTGACCCCAAAATGGCCGCCAAAACGCCAGAACACTCGTGCAGCACTTCAGAGCCTTAGACCTCTTCTCATCTATTGCGCAGCCCTTTTTATGCCAACAACAGCAATGAACAGCGACCCAACCTCTTTTGCCAGCATTGGGTGAGTGGAACCTACTGTCTACACCTATGTGATCTGTCTCCCTCTACAAGATGGCATGTCCACTTGCAATTTAGTGCCAACCCAATGCCAATCCGGTGCCTTTCACCTTGGTGATGCTGTGAACATTTCCACAGTGAGCTCTGGTTATACCCGAACGTCAACTCGGCAGCGCGCAGCACACACCAGCCCATTGCCTATCCTTTCTGCTGACTACTGCGCACAGGGTTTGTGAGAGGTGATTTAAAACACAGGTACCCTGAAATCTAAGCGCCCACCAACAACGCCAGGATAGCAACATTAGTGTGCAGCGGAGCACAAGCACACGTAGCACACGTAGCCCAGAACTCCTGACCGGGTTCCAACGCCGCAAGCAAACCATCACGCCAGGCATACTAGCCTCAAATATCAGCCTAGACACCAGTCCGCACAAAAATTCCCACCAATCAAGGAACAATAAAGAACAATAAGCTTGAATACGGGGTACCTTACACAAAGTGGAATGGCGGACGAGAAGAACAGGAATGTCAAGAAAGTGCGACCAGAACCGGTCATCTCAGACTCTCCTATAAAAGCTAAACCAGATATCCATGGGACAATGGAAATGATCCTAAAAAAGCTAGCGGAAGTCCATGACTTAGCAAAGTCCACGAAAAGTAACACCGACACCATGCAATTGGAACTCACTGCGATAAGAGCTGATATGAACGCGACGAATGGGAGATTAGGGGATGCGGAACAAAGACTAGGTGTCGTGGAAGATGTAACCACTCAAGCATGCAAAGAAGTGGTGCACCTGCATAGGGTCACAGATGAGCTACGGAAACAGAACGCGGAATTAGAAGACAGAAACAGAAGAGGGAACATAAGAATTTTTGGTATCCCCGAAAAAGCGGAGGATGATGCAGGGTCGTGTGTGGCCTTTTGGAGACCTGGATCCCCATGATAACCGGCCTGAAGTTCAACCCGGGCCTGGAGATGGACAGGGCACACAGAATACCTACCTTCACCAACCCACATAGAACTGGTACAAGGCCTATGATCTGCAAACCACTCCGCTTCCAACACACAGAAGCTATTCTCACCTTTGCCAGGAAATCTCAACAAATAACTTGGGAAGGCAGGAGGATCATATTCACACAAGATTACTCTAAAGAGACAGTGGATATACGAAAGGGATTCCTCCGACTCCGTGAGAAGCTAAGAGAAAAAAGATCCTCTTCTCATTTAATGGTCCTTCAAGATTCAGGATAGTGGAGAATGGAAGAGCCATGGTCTTCACATCCCCTCATGATCTGGCGAAACATTTGGAGGGTACTCCCTCTCAGGAAATGGATTCTGAGGTGGGTCCCTCCAACAAAAGGAAACCCATGTCGGCTTTATTTTCAAGAGTGATTGTTTTTCCTAAATATGCTTCAAATAGATTTTAGCAATGTTACGAGACAAATATAATTCGTGGTTAGTACCTTAATGTTTGCCACCAATTTCAGTATTCCACATAGCATTTGCTAAGATACGTAGTCAAGCATATGGAGCTAGCTCGTAATTGATTGTACCTCTGTATACACAGCCTCAGCAATACCTCTTCTTGGAGATAACTTACTGTAATACCCTAGCTTAGTACATTGTAGACGCAACCCTCTATGTGCTATGCAAGCTCTGATTGTTATTGATGGTTGGTTAAGGTTTGGAGTCGTAGAGGGGACTGACGCTATCGCACTGCTTATTGTCTTTATCTTTCTACACGCTCAGGTTCAGGTTCAGCAGTAGGTTTTGCCACCTAAATATAATAACCCGGCATAATGCAGTTTAGAAGCAATGTTGCACGAGTTACGTAAACCCTATCGGGCGATTTGTTTAGCTAACGATGTGGGATAAAGTTGCTACCTAAGTTAATACATTTATATATTGATGTGTTTCTTGTCTATGATCCAGGTTCATTGTTATGCCCTGTTACATCAGGTGCTGAGTTGGTTCGAGGGTAAACTACCTTTGAAAATAACCACACTAAAAGTGCTCTCCCCGGGAGCTATGTGGCTAATGTACGGTCCTCCTTTTCGGTCTGTTGACGGTCGGTTCTGTCGTCGCAGCCTCTTTACACGATTTATTTGGGGGGAGGGAGAGGGAGGTGGGGGGAGGGTAGAAGGGGAAATGCTGAAAATGGTTGTTCTAGATTTATTCGCTGTTTTTTTCTATTTTGTGGTTTACATGGTTTATTTGATTTATTTTTCTTACTATGTCATCCCTATCACACGCCTGAGAATAAGGCTACGTACAAACACACCAATATCACATGCTAATGCATGGAGCTATTTTCCGACTACAGAAAATCCATTCCTCTCAAAAGGTCAATCTTACACTGTCACGATTTATAAACTCATACGATGAACCAGAATAATACACTTACAGATGACCTTACCGTCATTTCACTAAACGTCAAAGGCCTGAACCATCCAGTGAAACGTAGAAAAGTGTTTGACTATCTTGCCAAAACTAAAGGAGACATTATCCTTCTCCAAGAAACAAAACTATCGGAAGAAGATACAAGCTTCATCAAACATGCTTGGATCTCTACCCTGTCTTGCTCTCCAGCAGACCACAAAAAAAAGGAGTTATTACCCTCATTGCGAAAAAATCCAATATCTCCTTCCTTTCTCATACACATGATGACGAAGGTAGACTACTAATTACACATTTGCAAAAAGGAGATGACCTCATACATGTGGTTAACATATATGGTCCTAACTCAGACGAACCATCATTCTGGGAAAAATATCAAACGCTATTGAGGGACTACCCCAAGACGACCTTATCGTGGTAGGAGGGGACTTTAAAATGCCACTTGACTCTATCCTAGATAGACAATCAAAATGTAAATACCATCAGTCCCGGTCTCATGATATTATCAAGAAAATCTGCACCAAATATGACTTAAAAGACGCTTGGCGCCTCCAACACCCTGACACGAGAGATTACACTTTCTATTCATCCCCACATAACTCCTACTCTAGAATAGACTATATCCTAATATCTGCTAACTTCACCCACCGAATAGACCAGACTAGTATAGCCCCTATTCTGATTTTAGATCACGCTTGTATATCTACCAAACTTGCTGGTTCTCACCCTACCACACCTCCAAAGAGATGGCGATTTAACGATGATATCCTATTGGATCAGACTAATAAATTGAAAATATCCAAGGCAATTGAGGACTATATAGCCAGGAATGACCTTCCCGAAATTTCAACAGGTATCTTTTGGGACGCTCTAAAAGCTACTATACGCGGTGTCATTATCGGAATCAAGGCCCAGATTAATAAAAACTTAAACCAGGAACTTATATCTCTAGAAAACGAAATTAAAACTCTGGAACTGAAACACTCAGTCAGGTTAGACGATCAGGAACTACTTACTAGCCTAACTAACAAGAAATACGAATACAATACCATTGTAAGTAAAAAGCTGGCGTTTGGATCAATAAATTCAAAGCACTTAAGCTGTGCGAAGGAAACAAAGCTGGGAAACTCCTAGCCTCATATCTTAAACACAAACACAAACAATTCACCATCACCTCTATCAAAGACGCACACAATATCACGCATACCAAGCATGACAAAATCCTAGATGCCTTCCACATATTTTACAAGGACCTATACAGCAACAAATTATTATTTAATGCAGAGAATTGTGAGCAGTATTTAAAATCAATCAACCTCCCCAAACTGTCAAACACAGATAAGACACAACTGGGGGCTCCCATTTCAGATCAGGAAATTTCCATGGCTATTAAAACACTCAAGACTAACAAGGCTCCTGGGCCGGACGGCTTTTCAGGCTCCTTTTACAAAGCATTTATCACCCCTCTTCAACCGTCCCTACGCAGGCTATTCAACTCTATGGCCAGGAACGGGGATGTCACAGACTCGATGAGGGAAGCCACAATTATTGTTATCCCCAAAGAAGGCAAAGACCCATTACTACCTAAGAATTATAGGCCAATATCCTTAATAAACGTGGATTGCAAGATTTACGCCAAAATTTTAGCCAGTCGATTAAACAAATTTTTACCCAACCTAATTAGTAATTCACAGGTGGGATTTCTTAAGAACCGCTTATCCCACGATAACACTAGACTACTCTGCCATGTCCTGGAAAAAGCAAAAACGACAACTACCCCCTTAGTCGCCATCACATTAGACGCAGAAAAAGCGTTTGACAGGGTTTCTTGGCAATTTCTAGAACATTGTATGCAAAAGTTCAATCTTGGTGAGACATTTATCGCCATGGTTATGGCCCTTTACTCTAACCCATCTGCCCGGATAGCCATTAATGGTTCTGTATCGGAGTCCTTTCGATTGGAACAAGGCACCAGGCAGGGTTGCCCCCTCTCGCCGGCCCTTTTTCTTTTAGCCCTGGAGCCACTAATTCAAGATATAAAACATAACGAGAAGATTAGCGGTGTACTCTTTGGTGAAACACGGGTGAAATTGGCCGCATATGCGGATGATATTTTGATAATAACAGAGGAACCGGAGACCTCTATTAAAGCCCTGATAGACTCTATAGATACATATGCTAGCCACTCAGCCTATAAACTTAACCGCGATAAATCGGAAGTTAAACCTCTCAATATTTATAGCACAAAGGATATCCTAGGCAGCTCGGGCCTAATGTGGCAACCCAACCAGATTAAATATCTGGGAATCGAGTTCTGTGCCACGACTCTGGAGACTCTTCAACATAACGAAAACAAAACGCTTGAGCGGATCAAAACTCAACTAAATTCTTGGTCACCCAGATTCATAACCTGGTGGGGAAGAATTGAAACAATAAAAATGATGGTATCCCCTCTGGTGAACTACTTAATTACAATGCTGCCGCTTGCTTTATCGGATGATTTCCATCATAAACTGAGAGTCATTCTCACGACCTTCTTATGGAAGGGGAAGAAGGCAAGAATTAGTATGAGAAAACTCCAACTTCCCAAATCTCTTGGAGGTGTCAATCTACCAGACTTTAAACGATATCAGGTGGCTTTTTCAGCGAAACAGGGGTCACACTGGCTTACACCGTTATCAGAGTATACACCAGTATGGCTAGAAATGGAGAAATCTCTCCTCCTCAACATCCACCCCCTTACCCTCCTCACCACCAACCTTGCCCGATTAACGTGTTCTGGTACTATTATTTTCAAACAGACTAAATCCTCCCTGCTAAAGATAGACAGATTACTTGAGGTCAGGGTAAGGAACTCCAGTTTCGAATCTATATGGGACAATCGCAATTTGATGTACAGAGGTCGCACCTTACACAACGACAACTGGATCAAGAAAGGAATTTTCTTTCTCCACCAGTTACATGCAGACACACACCCGCTGACCTTTAAGGAACTACAAAATACATACCACCTTGAACCTATAGAATTCTACTACTTCCTGAAAGTAAAAGCTGCCATATCCAAAACAAAAATTTCAACCTCACCGCCTTCCCTGCCAAAATATTTCTTAAAATTAAATTCCCTAGGCCACCAAGTTTCTTGGATATATCGTCTACTAGGCCCCAAACATTCTACACTCAACGCGAAAACTATTTCCTTTGGAATTCACACTGTACCACCCCGGTCTCTGATTCTGACTGGACCTGGACGTGGAATTCGATATTTAAGAATAAAATTAGCCCGGTACTGTCCCAAACTAAGTTCTGGCTCCTCCACAGAGTATTCTGGACGCCCTCCCGCCTACACAAACATAGACTTCGAGATGATGATGTCTGTTGGAACTGCAAGAATGCAGTAGGTGACCTGGAGCACCTGCTACTGCTCTGCCCCTGCGTAACATCCTACTGGGACAGGGTCTTCAAATTCATATCTAACCTCTTTCCCTTCGATGCTTGTAATGACCTGTCGTCACTTCTGTTCGCTCCCACAAGAACAGGCTCCTTGAGTGAAAACGACAAAGCACTCCTTGACATCCTTATAATAGCGGCTGTCAAAATCATCCTTACCAACTGGAAGGATACTAGTAAAGCGTCCTTTAACTGTTGGCAAAACTGGATCACCAACCTTCGAGGGGCAGACAATATTGTGCTTCATAACTCTCCATGGAAAAACCCAGTCAGACATCTTTGGCTTTCTCTTGATATTTTCTTCAAATCACATAAACCACCGTGAGCCCCCGACTACTACCATTAAACAACCACTCACAGCGACTACCAGGGGATGGTGGATTGCTCTGCTTGCACCAAGCACTGTAATTGTAATTATAATTGTAATTGTAGTTGTAACTGTAACTGTAACCCTAACAGTGTAACCCTAACATTATCTCCTTTAAGACCCCTAACCAACACATGAGCCCAGTAATGTAAAAATGTACGCAAGGGGAAAATAGAAATGCGAAACCGACTTTGGGATATATATACTTGATTTAGACGATACCTTTCTCATTATACTTTGGTTTTATAAAAATTGTTTGCTTTGTATTGTATCGCGTTGAACAAAGTATCTCTATTGTACATTATTATCCTTTGCTTTGTATTTACCTTATTTTTGTGCATTATATATATGTTCTTTTATATTTTTGCTTTTGTCAATGTATATTTGGACAACCAATAAAAACTTATTGAACTGAAAAAAAGAAAAAAAAAATCCTTATCGATGCATTTTATGGGAACAATGTGTAGGTGCAGCAAATGTTAGAATTGTGTGATTTAAGCTAGCGCAGGATAGAATACAGGGTAGAATACAGCTCAGCCATGCAGACATGCTTTTGTTCGCTCTCTCTTTATGGGAGAATCTTTCCTTTTGAGATAACTTCAGAATAATTTGTCCTCTCATTTATATGAATTTGATTGATTTGAACTTCATAATTACTAAATGCCTTCACTTATTAATTAGTGAATGAAAGTAATGTGATGATTTTGGATTTGAAAACCTTTTTATCTTTATTAAGCCTTTATGGTTTGAAAACAAAAAAATCGAGAGAATAGATTAGACATAATGGATCAAACACTGAGCGTGCAAACAATTGCACTTCAAGAACTATACAGTAAATTTAATTTCTTACAGAATTTTATCGAAAAAGCACAAACTCTTGACTATTATTTGTTCCTACTCCTCTCCACGTTCCATTTTATATTTTCTAATACAGAACAAAAGCAGAACGTTGGTCTATGTAAACCACATAATTTCCACACAATTCCCTGTTGTAACAAAAGAGTTCTATTAAAAGACCTTGGCGAGTACTTGGGGCTATATTCGAACTATATCAAACATTTTAAATGACGCTCAAGCTCGGATATATTCTCATTACATAGTTGGGATAAAACAGTTCCGACATTTACGAGCTTACACGAGAAAAAATATTTTTTATTCACGGCCTCAAAAAGGGTATATTCGCCGGTGTTTGGAATCGGCAGGTGTTTTTTTCTGGCTCCCTGTGCTGGAAGGGAGAGAGTTTCACCTTGTTATGGGCACGTGAGACACGTGGCTAAAACAAGAAAACATTAACCCTCGACTCTGACAACCTTCCTGGACACGTGCGTGGGGGAGGGGGGTAACTTTCCAGCAGCCGAACACGTGATCTGCGCATGGCCAGAGAGGAGTTTTGCAGTGGGGGCTGGGGGTGTGCACGAACACGCCTCGGGAAATATTCCAGTCTTCAAAAATAGCAGGCGCAAGGAAAGGACATGTATGGAGCCGCAAACAGGCGTCAGTGGATCATCCAGAGGCCAGAACAGGCACAGAACTGGTTCCATTACACGTCCAGCTGCCGAGTACAAGTAGATGTTCTGTTGTCTTGCCAGAAGCACTGCAGTAGTGATGCCAAGAAGAAATTAAAATGCAAAATCACATTTCACACCGTTTTTCCTTGTGAAGGCGGAAGGTCATTGGCACACTGAAATGCTACTAAAGGTTGAGCCTTATCGACCTGTTCTTCTGCGATTCATCTTGATAATTCCATTAGAAGGGTTTCCAAAAAAAGATGAAACAATACACCCTGGGACAACAGAATGATGTTCCTTCAGGAAGTGATAGCCGCTACCCAACCGCTGCCAACTTCCTCATTCTGAAATGTAATTATCCCTTGGTGTGCATCTCGCCCTTGGCATAAATGCTTTTCTTCGTGGGTAAATGTATTATTGACAAATCACAAGGTGAACTCTAATGTACTAATCCTCTATGTTAGGTCCAGAAAATGCAGCACTCAATTTCCGGTATACACACCATCCAGCTCAGTGCAAAACTAAGGGCAGCCCAGGAAACAAATCCAGATTTTTTTTGTCCCTCCCACCCAGAAGGGGGTGTGAAATAAGAGAGAAGTAATATATATTCTTACGGAATACTTCCAGTGTCTTTATGTAAATGTGTATAAAATGATGCGCTCATGCAGCAAGAGTAGAAGATTCTGCTGAAAGCCGAGAAGATAACCAGAGAGGAGCAGGAGGAAGAAGGTAGCCAGGATACTGCAAACAGAATTGAGCCTTCAGGAGCAACAAGGTAAGAACCAACCACTTGTCCCCAACAGTCAGACCCCCCAGGATATTGCGGCATGGATTAGCAAATTTAGCGGCACAAATATGGAAATTTAGCAGCACAAATATGGAAATTGGCGGCATTTTTGCGGCACTTTATTTTACTCATAATCATTCATTTTCAGCTTTAAAACAAGGGAAACTGTTTTAGCAGAGTATTCCACTTTGAAATAGGCCCTGATGTGATGTCATTTCCTGTGATGTCCCTTCCACTACCCCTAGCATTTTAGTGAATTGACGCCCATGCTCTAGTTGGCCATGTTACCCCCTCACCTTCCATGTCCAATGTGCCTGTATTTAAAATATATCTTGATGCGTTGAGACAACCCATTCTTTCATATATTAAAGCAACTTCTGAATTTGAAAGGTTTATTAAAAAGAGCTTTCTATTTTAGCTTTTACGTATATTGCTAGCAAGAAATAAATATACTTGAAAAAAGTAAAACAGCCTATTTCCGTGATTTATTGCAGTACAACTTTGCTATAACATGAAGTTTGAGTATATGGGCTGACGTTGAATGTTTTGCTTGGCCCATGATAGCAGCTCATAAATCTCTTGAGTTCATCTTATAACTGCTGTAGAAGTTTAGTGATGCATGGATTGATGGTGTACGTGTTATCTCCCTGCTTAGGAATGAGAGATCGGCTGCTGGCACCCACAATGTTTATTATGTGTCTCCCACAATGTTTATTATGTGTCTCCATCTCGGTGACTCCACTACCTGCTCTCTTCCTTTCTCTTCAGGAAGGTTACCTTGCTTCAGCACCCCTGAACCCCCTTCGAATTCCCGTCATACTATGCTTGGATAGTGTGCGCAGCCGCACTCGCTAGCGGGGATAAATATTTCCCAGACAGAATGCTTTTAAAGACTCTTTAGTACAGGATTCAAATTTCCGAATTAAACAGCATCCAGAATAAGGCAGAAGGAGAGACATATAACAACTTAGTAAATACACCAATATACCAATAATAAGACCTTTTTTGCACAATTTTAAACACAGGGAAGATTTACAACAAAGGGAGTAGTCCTTTTCACTTTTAGTCACACACTTTAACTCAGTTGTGACACTTCTCCACATCTAATAAGGTTCTTAAATTGACACATAGCATAATACAGACTATAGATTACTTTAGGGGTCTCTATATTATGTTTATGATCTGGAACACAAATGTAAATATCAATTTTGTCACAAAGGTGAGCTGAGGCGGTCACTCATTTTAATTAATATCGGAATTATTGTGCTTTTGGTGATGGAAGTATCAACAGTATGCATATGCTCATTCAAAAGTCAACACAGAATTTATTGTACAACTCGTATGTATTTTTCTCAGCCCTGAAAAACGTCAATTATCATAGAAATGTAAAAACCTTTTCCCTGCATTCCTTCATTTTCACGGGCACTTATGTAAAAATCGCGGCATTTTTACAAAAGTGCCGATTTCGCGGGCACTTTTGTAAAAATCGCGGCATTTTTACAAAAGTGCCGATTTTGCGGCAAACTGCGAAATCCTGGAGAGTCTGAACAGTACCTTCAAACCCCGCACAAAGGAAGGTGAAGGGATGGGAGGCTCCTGAACACATTTAATTGGGAACAAGCCAAACATGAAGATTTGCCAAGTATCCCCCGTGGCCTAAATGTGATGCTGCCTGATGCACCCCATTCGTCTTGCCGCTCAACTCTTGAAAACTAACCCTGTGACATGCCCTGTTCTCCCGCACTAGTTTCCAACAAGATATTTGCCAGGACCTAAAAATACAGAGAAAAACCTACAGACAGGAGAAAATCCTCATGTGGACGTTCTTTGTTCGCTGGGTGACTGCAGGCAGACCCCAATAAACCCCCTTGCACTATAGGCAAGTCAGAGTTCCTGATACCCCAACTCACTCTCTCTCTCTCTCTGCCACAGAGTAAAAGGGTTTTGATAATAGACTCTTCATACAATCTTGTTTGTGCTGTTTCAAATTCCATAAGAAAACATGAAACCACAACTTCGATAGTCAAGTTGCACCGAACTTATCTGAAATTTTCAGTGTACCAGGGCATATGATTGCTTTGCAAAATAGATTGAGAACTGCTTACTTTCACATATAGTAAAGGCCATACAAGGGGGAGTGGCCAGCCAAGATGGCCAGATAGACGTGCCTCCTCGTTGCTACCGGCATGGAGAACACAATCTTGCAGAATCCTGATCCCCCGCATATATTAGGGCCCCAACTAAAGCACTATTGCGCCTCTGACATTGTGGGGCATTTTTGCTGGTGCCCATGACCTCCGTTGCAGGCAATAATTGAGAAAAATCCAGAGAAAAGCCTGGTGAGCAGCAGATCTTGGGGACTGTTGAGGGCCGAATGTCACATGGAGAGGGGTGCTGTTCTGGGACGACCCGGACCACCTGAACCGGATGGCGGGTCGGGGGAAATAGTGAAAGCCCCTTCACGGGGCGTGCAGTACGAAGCGAGCCCGGGGAAAACACAGCGATCGCTGCCTGGCAGGCGAGCTGCCGCCGTACAGTCAAAATGGAAGCCGGGCTGTGTGAGTAGCCTGCCAGGAGCTCGCAGCCACCGCCTTGTGGCACCAACCCAGGCCAACTGGAGGCCTCAATCATAGGAGCGGGGGTCCCAGGGACTGAATCGGTGGCATTGACAGAGTCTGGGACCTACGAGGATTATATGACAGGAGATTCCAAGAGAGGTACCTGGCGGGCTTGGGTGGTGAAAAAGACTGCAGCAGAGCACCTGGCCCGCGGCAGTGAACCCGCTAGAACCCCGCGCTGCCAAGAGAACGAAGCAGTGCGTGCCTCTGTAACCAGTGACGCACTGCAACCACCCTGGTGCCCTGGAGGGGGCCTGCGGGAGCTTGGACAAAATGAGGGCCAGGGGGACTGCACAGGGAGAGAGACCTGACGTGCCCCAGCGGAGAAGAGTGAGCATTGCAGCAACTTGGAGGACTGATCAAGAAGCTGCCACCTGGGAGACCACTCCGGGTGACCCTAAATGGCTGAGTGTGGCGACGGGCGACTAATGACACGAGTGGCCTTGCTCGGCCCAAGAGTGCTGCATAACATCTGGGAGTGGCAACTGAGAAGAGCTGAGTCGGTTGTACCAGGAGCCGCCAGTAGAGGTGAGAAACATTGTGCTGCTGCAACGACCTGCAGGGAAATACCAGAGACTAATGCCCACTTGGGGCAGTCGGGGGAACCCTGAAACCACTGATCTCGGAAACTGAGGAACCACTTGGGGGTCTTGATTGGCGCTAGATTGAGATTCCGGAAAGGTACCTATACATTATCCTACACCAGCCTCTGGGCAAACCCGGGGACTATACCCTATTGCGCTGCCCTCCCGATGGGTAAGGGGAAGGGAACAAAGGCAGTGCAATCTAACAAGATTGAACCGTACACCATCACTAGACCTGAGGTCCAGGCAACTGACCCTGAAAGGGTGCCCGGATCGGAGTCCCGGGACCAAACCCAAGACACAGCGGAAATACTAGCTGCAATATAAGGGGCCCGAGCCACATTTGAGTGCAAGATGGATACAATGGCTATTGAGATGAACCACTTGCCCAAAGACCTACGAAAAGTGGCAGCCAGAGACATGGACACAGGAGATATGACAACGCTGAAAAAGGAGATACAAATGCTTAAGGCCACAGCAGCGGAACTAAAGTGTAGTGCAAAACAAATGGAAGAGCGCCTGAAAGATGCGGAGGGCCGCTCAAGGAGAAATAATATACGTCTGATTGGGTTTCAGAACAAGCGGAGGGCCCCTCAACAGAACTCTTTTTGGAGGGCTGGATTGTAAAAACACTCAAACCCAGACAGCTATCTAAATTCTTTTTGATCGAGCGGGCAGACAGGGTGCTGGAAGCGGCGCATAAACCTGGAGCGCCACCCAGGGTACGAATAGCCAAGCTCTTCAACTACAGAGACCGAGATGTGATATTACAACATGTACACGCTCACAGTCCCCCGAGGTACAAGGACAAACAAATACTCATCTTCCCAGACTATACCCGGAGGGTGAAGGAACTTAGTAAAAACTTCATGCCAGTCAAAAAACATCTGAGGGAATGCAACTTCCACTACAGTCTGATGTTCCCTGCCAAGCTGAGAATCCAATATGAGGGTCGAGTGCACATTTTCAAGTCGCTGCAGGAGGCTGTGGACTGGCTGGACCCCCTAGGACTGGGCTGTGGGCAGGGGAGCCTCGACTGGAGGGGAGCCCGGAAACGTTTGGTGCGCCACTTGGCCAGGAGCAGGATGGCATCGACGGTGTCGCTCCCAGTCCCGGACACTACAGATGTGGGCCGCATCCTGGTCTGTTCTGATGAAACACTGCAGACCGCCCGCTGGACACCGCTGACCAGAACTCATTCTCACAGATCAGCATGGTTCCAGATACCCTGATTAACAGCATGGACGCTGGATAGGAGGCCAATGGCTCAACAGCGATGATGGGTTTGTATAGGGTGCCTGATACAGCCGGCAAGAGGATTAACCTCCTAAGAGACTGCAAACCCATTGTGTTGGGGACCAATGATATATTTGCACAGAATAGTTTTTTCTCTTTTCCGTGACCGGGGACGACCAAGGGCCCAACCTCCCTTGGACTGCTGAATGCCAGTTCTGGTCTCACGGACAGTTGTGGACACGGCAACTTGGGCAGTGATAACACCTAGAGTTCTATAGAAGTACCTTGAAATGGGGGCAGGGGAGGGAGACTGTGGGTGGGGTTCCGTACCCCTTTAGCCAAAGGTTGAGTCAGAGGGTGTCCTGTATATTCTGCCTGCGGGTGGGACTGAGGGGGGAATTTCGGGGGAAAAGTTATGACCTGTTGTCATGTTATGGTGGGGCGCTTCTACCTTCCACTGGTGATATGGTGTTGTGAGATGGCTGACAGGGTCCTTGAGGCAGGTCCAGGTACCTAGTCGATATACCCATGGCGGACACAGCGACTAAGTACTATTTGCTAACCTGGAATGGCCGCGGGTTGAACAGGACCGAGAAACTATATAGGATGCATGTCTACTTGAAAAGATATGGGGTTGCCATAGCCTTCCTCCAGGAAACACACCTAGGGGGCGATTGCTTTAAATGCCTAAGGAATAGATGGAGGGGTCAGATATATGCCACTTCCTACTCCAGGTTTGCACGGGGGCCTTAATATGGGTTGCCCCCAGTGTCCCATTCCAGATGACACATGTCCGGATAGATCCTGAGGGGAGCTATGTCATCCTGGTGGGCACACTAGATGCACACGACTTATGCCTTATTAATGTATATGCACCTAACATAGATGGTGACAACTACTTCGTCACAGTGATGGCAGTAGCGCAGGGCTATATTGAGTTGTAGTCATAATGGTGGGCGATTTTAATTGTGTGCTGGATGGGGAGGCTGACTGGTCCCCGCCGAGGCACTAAACCCAACATGACAGCAGCGCTCAAACAGACAATGGCAAGTATGGGGTTGGTTGATGTATGGCGGGTACAGCACCCGCAGATGCTAGCATGCTCCTGCTAAACCCCAGCGGCAGGCACACATAGAAGATTGGATTCCTTCCTCACTCAGGCAGATGCATCAGTGTGTGATAGGCTTGGGCTACCTGGCTCAATACTTATCGGGCCATTCGCCCCTGCTGCTCACATACTCCCTGACCAGGCTAATACCTAGGGTGCTGCTGTGGTGACTCAGGGTTGATGCACTGATGGATCTGGTATTTGCGGCGACATTAACAGACGTCTTTGTGGACTATTTTGAGAACAACTGGGGCAGTGGAGTGTGAAGCAATGAAGGTGGTCATAAGGGTAGTATAACTGACAACATCTACGGGGATACGACAGATGTTAGAGAGGGACTTAATGCTTAATGCAGAAAGAAAAGTACTTGGCCACCCTTGAGGAAACATTGTCCATGAACCCGGTGTGCTGGGCAACAGGTATGCGTCTTATGGGACCAACTAGAAACACATATGCGGCTCTCCTACAGGAGGAGACTATACATGGAGGGCGACAGGGCAGGGACACTGCTGGCTCGGCTGGTCAAAAATGAGATCAGCACACAGCCCATCTTGGCTATTAAAGACCGGATGGGATGGGAGGTCTATACTCAAAAGGCGATAAACGGGTCTTTGCGGGACACCTGCGTGGGGTGTACATTACACCCAGACAAACCGCTGAGCCCCTGACCACTGAGTACGTGGCAGAGTTGCTGCTGGCTCGACTTTCTGCAGAGGAGCAAGAGGAACTCGGGCCCTGCTGACCAAACAGGAATTCCACCGGGCAGTGGACGCTTTGAGGACCACCAGAGCTCCGGGCAGGGATGGCCTCCCGGCATAATTCTATAAAAGCTTCTCTAGGACGCTGGCAGATAAGTTGTTGCTGGACTATACTGGGGACCTCATAAAAGGAGTGCTTCCGGACTCCATAAGAGAGGCACCTCATTGTGTTGGTGCCGAAACCACGGAAAGATCCACTGGAAGCTGCTTCCTACCTCCTGCTCTCCATGCTGAATATGGATCCTTGGGCATGCCCTAGCGGCGCATCTGCTGATTTCTCTCCCACGCCTGATCCATGTAGACTAGTCTGGGTTCGTCCCACTCCGGAACACACTATACAATCTGCTGAGCTCAAAACATGTGCTGCATGCTCCTGCTCTAGAGCATGTTCCTAGACATAGAGCAGGCCTTTGACTCTGTGTGCTGGGAGTACGTCTGGATAGTGTTGGATAAAGTAGGGCTGGGACACAAATACATTCAGTGGATCAAACTTCTGTACGAGGGACCAGTGGCGCGTGCTTGGACTGGGAGGTATGTTTTGACCGAGATACTGCTCGGGGGGGGGCATGCGGCAGGGGTGCCCACTGTCTCCCCAGCTGTTCGCCTTGGCAAAGGAGCCCTTGGTGTGCCGCCCCTATCAGATACTGCAAGGCTTGGGGATTCCTGTGGGTCGGATGATGCATATTGTCTCACTATACGCAGACAACACAATGATTTATCTGGGCCAGCCTGCCACGTCTGTCCCGATCCTGCTGAACATCATGAGGGAATTCGGTAACCTGTCAGGGTTTTATGTCAACCATTCAAAATCGGTCATGTCCCCACTGGGTCAGTTGAAGGGGGATGCCACACTCCTCACTTCTGGAGAAATGACTACCCTGGAGGGTGGACAGTGTTAAATATTTAGGAATGCACATAACACATGGAGGCCAACAGAGCCACAACCTTAACTTGGGGAAGAGTTATTTGGAACTTACGTACCTCTATTGCCTTCTGGAACATGTTCAAATTATCCCTGATGGGGAAAATACTGATTATCAAAATGGTGGTGCTGCCCAGATGTCTCTATACACTACAGGGGACAATGTATGAGATCTACCGGCACATGTCTAGGGAATTGGATTGGCTGTTGGTGGGACTCATTTGGGTCAGAAAGAGATGAAGGGTAGGACTAGGTATGCTTAAGTTAGAATGGGAGAATGGAGGGATGGAAATACTAGAACTTAAGCTCTACTATTCAGCAGCTCAGCTGCAACATGCAGTCCACTGGCTCGAAGAGGGAGGGAATCGGGAAAAGACTCTTCTCGACGGCATGTATGGCGAACATCATCTCGGGGACCTATTGATAAGAGGGAAAAGAATCCATGACTTTTTGCTGCATGTGATCTGATTGGTATGTCGGCTCTGGGAGAGAGCACTCCAGAGAGTAATGCGGGGATCCCCCTATGCACAAGATTTAGATATATGGATAGTTCAGCCCATGCAATATTAGTGGCCAAAGCCAGGAGAATTTGGCCGTCGTTCCCTGAGGCCCCTACAGGCATACAACATGGGAGCTCTTTTTTTTTTTAACGGAACAGAGAGCCTGTTTCAAGATTGGAGTGATGGTCAGGCATGATGGGGAAGACGTGAAAGATGCAGAGGAGATAGCCTGCTACTCAGGACTGCGGTTATCATTAGACAGTAGGTATAGTTGCATTGGGGTCCAAGGGTGTGAGGGGCTCACAAACAAACCCAATTCTGGGGAGCAGTATTTTTGGGACAATACATGTTTTTGTTGGATGCAATTGCTGTTTTATAAGTCTCATATTTAGTGTGGTTTATGAACTATAGAAAAGATACTCCTGAAATCATCTCATAAGCCCTGCCTCCTGCACGCAGCCATGTCCGTCCTGCTCTCCCAATCCTTGCCATAAAGTTTTGGAGGGGGCCCGACCTCAAAACATTTTGCTTAGGTGGGGGGGGGGGGGGCTCAGAGCAAAAAGTCTGAAGACCTCTGCTGTACAGTATATTGTGTTAGAAGAAATGCCAATAAAACAGAAAAAAAAAAAAAAAAAGGTTATACAAAGGGCTTCTCATCAATGTTAGATACAATAATTCAATAATTTATTTATAACATGTTTATTTAATTTGATGGTACACAGGTGCAAACGTTATCAACTTGATATTTGCTTTATGCATCATTAGCACATTCAAAAATATAAGTAATGGAATTGTGAGTTTAGAACAAATGTTCCCCTTCTGTTGAGATCTGACAAAATACATCAGTTCTCCAAAATGAACAGGCAAAAACACATTAATAAAAACATCCTCTCGTTTTGGGAATATTTTCTATCACTATTTGGTTGTGGGAACAAGAAAAGACAAACCTACTTACCGGTAACACTGCCTCCCCTGCATAAGTATCTTTCCCAGATTTATGTGTTAGTAATGTCCTATCCCATCAGTGGGGAGGACAGAGGAACACTTTTAGACAACACTTTTTAAAACTTCCTTTTACAGAACGATTGGTTTAACGGTGTTACTTGCACAAGCTGTCAGGATGAGCTTACCTATGCGCCTGTATTCCAGGAGATGCACTACTTCAAATACCCTGAACACACCCAAACTTGAGGCCCAGAAGAGATTGGCGGGGTACACACTGCCTGGAAATCTGCTTCCGAGATGGACATGCTACGCTAAGCACAGGAGTGAAGACAAGAAGGACTACATGTCCCATGGATCTACCAGACTCTCACCAGACTTGCAAAAGGTGGTGCCCATCTTGAATGCTTGGGATATAAGTTCCTCATGGTTCATAGCTTCCTTGCTAGGCAATCGTGATACAGTCAGGCCTTGCTATTTAAAATTTCGATACTTGTAACCTGGTATTCTTGGAAGTTGACAAAAGACATCTCTGGAATTAGAGAAGTATTTTAGCGCAAGGCTCATATAAGGATTTAGGCCCATATGTAAGAAATTTCCACTTTGCTATCCCAAATAGCGAATCCGTTGAAATCGCTATTTGGGAATTGCAAATATTAATGTATGTAATTTGCGATTTCCTAATAGCGATTCCTACGGATTTGCAATCACTATTAGGAAATAGCAAAATTGTGATTTCCTAACAGGAAAACGCACAAGTTAAACATATGGGCCATGGGCCTTATAAACTAGTTTTCAACAACCTGCAACAAAATAACAGAAAGAGTGTGACATGGCACAGGCCATAATATGGTGCCAGCATCCCCACAGCGTCACAGCCACAGTCAGTAGTCTAACAGGGGTAGGTATCAGTATGCTGTAGTGGGTGTCAGGATACTGACAATTACTAAGTCATTTAAAAGCATTAAAAATGCCCGATAACATCAAATGGCACACCCAAGGGTGGATCACTGGACATTGTGGTATGTAGAGTGGTGACCCATGGCACCGACTTGCTCCCGGTCAGAGTTGGTCTGATACAGAGCTTACCTGAACCCTACTTCATGATACATGAGAGTGTGACTCAATAGACTTAATAAATGTAAAACATTCTGTGACCAGCTATTCACCATTCATTCAAAATAAATTCCTCTAGGAGGAGAACAATAAAAGCACACTTAAAGGTAAACACACTTTAAGGGTATTATGCAAGGTATGGGAGATTGCACTTATTTGTGTATGCTGCAGGCAATGCTAGTGGTAATATCATGGAACTCAACAGTAAAAACAAACATTGCCAGTGCCAATAGGTCAGGCTTTACAAGAATGTTGTATGGCAATGTAAAGCATTGCAAATAAATGCCATGTGAACAAGTATGTATGTATTTCTGTAAGCAAAGTACTGTAGAATGATATTGGTGTAGGGTAAAAGGGCAGGTGACAGGTGCTAAAGGCAAGGCGGTCTGCACCCGTCCACACCTGGACTGTGCCCAGCACTAGGAACCCTGGCATCAGACCACCCCCACAGGAACTCCGAGCCCTGGACCCCAGACGCCGCAACAACTGCTGCCTTGCTTCTTCTTTCTCAACAGCAGGGATGTTCACCTGCCACCACAGTCTCTTCACCTGCAACTCAGGACCTCCCACCTACATAGATATCCTAGCCTCTCCCACTTCGCCAACCGCAACGCCCCCAGAACTTCTCCTATGCCTCCTGCTCAACGCCCTTTCTCTCTGCAAACACGCCACCGAAGTATGGAACACCATCACCACCCTTGCCCTTGACGCGGCTGTCATCACAGAGACCTGGCTTAAACTCTCGTCGCCCCCCACATAGCCACCGCAACACCCAACGGCTACAAGATGGCAAACCGAAACTGCACCAACAAACACAGTGGAGGTGTGGCCATCATTCACAAAGGAACAATCCAAAGTACCACCACCAAGGACGACATCACAACTTCCAAATCCACACGAGACAACGCCATCAGAGGCACCTACAGACCCCCAGGACCACGCACTTGGTCCTGCAACGCCATCACTGACTTCATCGCCCCACTAACCATCAAGTCCAAGCACTACATTTCCCTCGGAGACCTCAACTTCCACCTAGACGACCCCACGGACACTAAGTCTATTAACCTCCTGGAAAGCATAAGCAATATTGGCTTGACCTAGCTGGTCACTGACCTCTCACACAAAGCAGGTCACACACTGGACCCAAGTTTTAAGGCCAGCGACAGAGTCAAATACAGCCATGTCACAGAATTCACCTGGAACAACGACTCCATCGTCCACTTCACCATCGCAGGATCACCTTGCAATGCCACCTCCCCCCACCCCAGCACCCCGTTCCACAGCTGGTACAAAGTAACAGAGATCCAATGGATGTACGCCCTCAACAACACCAACCCGCAACCAACATGGAACAAGCAGTCCAGAGCTTCATCACCTAGATCACCAATGCCGCCGACCAAGTCACCCCCATCAAACAAGGTAGGTCCCGCAGAGCCACCAAACAAGCCAGCTAGTACACGCAAGAACTCAGGACAATGAAACATAGCTGCCAACCACTGGAGAGAAAATGGCGCACAAGCGGAGACACCACAGACCAACCCAATTTCAAGTCTTTCCTAAACAAATACCAGCAGCAACCAAAAGACGCCCTAACAAACAGCATTGAAGAAAGCACCAAACACACCAAGGAACTCTTCAGCAATATTAGACTGGATGCAGGATACTGCTTTGCTAGCAAAATGGTGTATTTTTAAATGGATAAAGTTGTATGACGGAACCACGCATGCCATTAGACGCAAGTCTTTACCATGACTTTGTCTTTTCCACGCATTCCTTTACAACGAAAATGTGAGTTTTTTACAGGTAAGTATAAACCCTTCCTATTATGTCTGAAAGGAATCTTGCTCTTAATCACCACAAAAAAAAGAGCCCACACTCCAAGATGTCGATTTCCACAAGAAGATTTAATCAGCTGGCGGCCGTGTTTCGACTGGATGGTCTTTGTCAAAGCCGTACATAACAGTGAGCAATGCCCTAATGCCCTTAAAACACAGTACGTCATTGTTTGCATAGTAAAAATGGTTTAAAGACTAAGAAAAAGTCACTCGTGAAGTAAGTTAATACATTTGGAAGCAACACTGATTATATCATTAAAGACCATGAAATAAATGATAATGTTAGATGCACATTATATTAACATTCCATCCAAGAATTATCACGTATACATATCTCTTCCAGCAACAGAGATAAATAAATACATGTTGCCCGGCATGGTTCAAAACATTATAAGCCTAATGTGCCCTTCTCAGGAGAACGAGAAACAAAAAGCTTTTAAAACATGATCGCATTGATTGAAACACCAAATGGCAAGATGATTCATGAAACCAAGTTGCAAAATAGAAACGCAAATGCAAAGGAAAAAAAAGGTAATATCTAAGTGTCCATTATCACTTCAATGCTCAAATTCTGCATTTCATTAAACGCAACTCAAAAAACAAGTGACATAGATTAAAAGAGTGTACACCCAAGTGAAATAACCAATGCTAAAAAGAAGGGAAGGCAAACAAAAATACACTACACAAATAAAATCGGTGTAGGCAGCATCTGAACTACAGGCAATTTGTACATGGCAGTAGCAACTGTATAATAATGGGCCACAAAAATAAATAACAAGCAAGAGAGTGTAAAAAATAGATCAGACATGTTCAACAACTAGACCCAAAAATGGATCAGTTAAAGACTGAAAGGAAAAAAAACCTTTAACCGCCTTATGTTTGATTGATGCCAGTGTGAAAAACAGCCCCTTTGATGGGCAGAACACGCAGGAAAAAAGAATACAAAAGATACAACAGCTCAACCAATGTGCATATGCAGCTCCTTGTCCTGATTGAGGCCCCCTGGGTGTCTGCTATTGAGCATAATGATGTATTCAGACTCCATTCTCCTCAAAATGTGCTCCCTGTCGCCACGTCTGATGTACGTCTCAACCCTGTCAATACCAAAAAATGAAATCTCATGAGCGTCTAGTGCATGCATTTGGTGCCAGTGACGTGCAACAGGGTAGCTGGGATCTTTGTTTTTTATCGCATGTAAGTGCTCCAAAATCCTCTTTTTTACTGGAAAGATTGTGCTTATTGAACATAAGCTGAGACACAAAATAATATCACATATTATTGAAGGTCCAATTTCATTACAGAATAGCAAGTTGGAAATACAAAAGGTTTCAGCAGATATCCATGCTCCTTCAGGGCAGGTCAAGGGCACCTCTGCAGCCAGACAGTGAGACGATATCCAAGGTGTCTGTTTCCCACTTTGCCGGTTTCCCATCCTCTCGTGTCTACTACCAACCTACAAGTTGCTAGTGTAAGGTTTCCAGTTGGTTAGGGAGTGTGGAGGCTTACGTGGAGGCTTACTTCACTCCCATTGGAACTGGACTGCAAGGTTAGCGAACCTTGATAGATTGCCTACTCCACATTATCATTCCAACCTAAGCGATGGATTCAGTTACCACACTATTCTAAAGTTTAGATATGGTAAGCAAGTTACAACAGGAGATTAGTTCTGTAAAGGTCTGAAAATATGGCCTTACTGTTTGATTCAAATTCAATTACACAAATTGATGCAAATCAACAAGAGTTTAAGCTTTCATTCCTATACATATTCATTAGCAGCACTCATTATACATCTAACACCCCCAAGAGATGTACAGGGAATCCAAAGGCATTTGCATTATTCCCTAATCAGTGTCAATTGCACTTTTTGAGTGAGCAAATGGCATTTACAAATTACAAAATTAAATTGGCTTTTGTGTAGTCTTACTGAAATAGGAATGCTGACAATTCAAGCACTCCGTTAGTAGAACATATTGATCCATTGTGGTATAATATCTATGCCTTCTGTAAACAAATGCGGAAGTTATTTAGTAGGAAGTGATGTATTCTTTCACTTAATAATGAGTTAAGTTTAAAAGAGGCCAATCAAGATTTAGTAAGCTATATAACCACCTTTAATCATTTATTGGTTGGGACTGGTTGTTTTGAAGGAAAAAGAGCCACAATATTTTATAAGGGTTTTAGAAGCACATTTAAAGATATAATGATACTTCCTGTTAAGGTTCCTACTAAGGGGTCGATTCCAATCTCGGTCGGAAGGGCTCCGAATTGGATTCGGCTTTGCTGAAACCGATCTGGAGCCCTTTTTTCTGACCTACTCGTACCCAGTTCCGAACGACCAAGTACGATTCCTGGGAACCGGTAGGGCTGACCGAATCGGTTCCGGAAGGCATTCGGACAAGACGAGCCTTTCCAGAGCCGATTCGTACAGCTCTATGGACTTGGTTTCCGAACGAGCGAGTACGATGACCGATTCGGACAGCCTTTCCGATTTGGTTTGGTCGGAACAAAAAGGCTGCCGGAATCTATCTTTGGGGCCCGTAGCAGGCCCCCCTTTCACCCGGGTCCCTCCGAATTGGGCCCGGAGGGGTACCCATGGGTCCCCCCTTTCCAACCATGCACAATGTGGCAGGCACCATGGGGTGCCCGCCACAGGGTGCAAGGTTTTCCCCAGCCACCCCTTTCTCCAATGGGACCCTGTGTTCACGTTCGGAACACAGGCTCCCATTGAAGTCAATGGGAGTCCGACCGAATCGGATCGGATGCATACAGATGCATCGTACTCGTTCGGTCGGACTCCCCCAATCCGAGTCATACGGAAAGCATTCCGGAACTGATTCGGTCGGTATGCTTTCCGAACAAGATCGGAATCGGGCCCTAAGTGTGCTGAGCCCATACATTTGGTAGTACAGTTAGGTCATCATTTAGGTAAATGCCACAAAATGAAAAAAACGACTGAGACCAAAGTATTGCAAGTTCACCCAAAATGCGAATGGAGCAAAGATTTAGGATCCCCACACCTATGCAATTAGACAGTATTTAAGGACCAGTTTCAAAAGCAGAGAAAGAAACCATACACAGAAATTGTGTATGTGCTGTGGAAGGTCCAGACATGTGGTGAAAGACTGTTGGAGTAAACCTAAGAGATCTAAGAATCATGTATTGATAGCATCACACCTGGAAAAACAATGGGTGTTGGAAAAATTTAGGATTTAAATTAAATTCAAACCGGGAAGTGATCACCATGCAGCTATTAGTCACATGTACGATTGAACCAATGAAAATGACCTAGTCAGATGGGCAGGAAAAGATTGCTTCCGGACTTTTAAATTCAGGAGCATCATGTGACTATATGGCATTACATTTGTTCCATCATTAAAGGAACCATTAATTAAAAAATAAGTTCCTAAACAAGTCAGAGAGTAGATGGTTCAACTTTTAGCTTCAGGGTCTGAATGTTTCTATATCAATATGATTTCTATGATCTGTTTAGGAAATCATCATGAAAAGATCTGTTTTGATGTGTTTGATGCATCGGCGTTTAAAATTCTGTTTGGGATGCCTTGGTTAATGCAGCATAATCCCAGTATTGCTACAGCTGATCCTGATTATTATGGGAATAGGTGTTTGATACCTGATGAATCACCCAATAGGCACCCTTTACAGGCATTAATAGGAATAATAACACCTGATGTTGTTGGTTATGCCTCCCTTTTATGAAAGTTTTCATTATATATTTGAAAAGAAAAAGTCACTTGATTGCTTCCACACAGAAACTGTGATAACATGACTGATGTAAAAGCTGGTGCGCCAAGTAGTCAAGTTTAAGCAGTCACAAAATACAACGTTTCTATTTGGCCTAAAGAAACAGACCAAGCATTTTGTTTAATTTATTTTTTAAAAGCTTCTTCCTATGTCGCTATTTTGCAGCACTCAACTATTAAGTTTCCATTCATTGTTTAAAACGATGCCTCATATCATGCTGTGGGAGGGGTTTGTCCCAGATAAATCGCGTACCTGGTCAGGTGCATCCAGTGGCATGCTCTTCTCAGCTGCTTCCCCCAACAGAGTTAAATTACAATATCACATACAAAAAAACTTGTATCAATAAAGAGATCTTTTGAAAAATGGAGGAAATATTTATTAGGAACTAAATAAACAGATGTTTACACGGATTACAGAATTCTGCAGAAATTAAAATCAGCTAGAGGATTAACACCCAGACAACTTAGATAGGCCTAGCTGTTTTCCAATTATAGCTTTGTAATAAGCTGTAAGACTGGTCCAAACAATGGCAAGGTGGATGTCTTATTACGGGTCAACCAACCTGAAAGTTAAAATAAGGTACTTAGTGGCCCTCCATTGGTTTTGCCAAGTGAAACTCCAAATAATCATTCTATTGCATTGATCAATGTTGAAATCTTTCTAACAGAAGCACGTACAGAATTACAGTCTACTGATATAGATGCCTGGCATTGAGAAAAGGAAAACAGAATTCAGAAAGGTCAATTATTGTATTGAAGGGCTAAGCTCAGCTAAGACAACTGGGTAGAAGTTGGCTTCATAATCCTAAAACTGCTAGGCATCCTGGACTTACTATTATGTTAACAGCAGTCAAAAGGTATTTTGCTGGATAACTCTGTTTTCAGATATAAACGACTAATTTCATCACCTTCTAATTGCGCTCACATTAAAAGTTCACATACTAGATCTGCGGGTCTTTTGAGACCATTGTCTGTTTCATCCAAGCCTTGGGATACAGTGCCCAGGGACTTAATTGTAGAATTATCCAATAGTCAAAATTGTGCTGTCATTCTATTATATACTGATAATTTCACAAAGACTGGGCATCTCATTGCGTCAACTGGGCTGCCCGCTTCTAAAGAGTGAACATAAATTTTTGTACATCATCTCATTCATTTGCATGGACCACGAAAGGTTTTGATAACTGGCAGTGGTCTCAATTTACTTTGAAATTCTGGTCTGCACTGTGTGAAGAAATAGGTATGGAAGTCCATCTGTCTACTAGGTAACATCCCTACACAGACAGAACGACTAAATGTGTTGAACAGTATATGAAGTATCAATTATTGTTACAAGAAGAAAATTGGAGTGAGAGTTTTTGGCCAGCAGAATTAACACATAACAATATTGAGCATACTGCCACAGGGATGTCACCCTTATTTTGTGTCTATGGACAGCCTCCTATATTACTATAGGGTTTAGTTTCTTCTGAACCAGTGCCCTCATTACAAGACTATTCACATTAGCTCGAAGACATTAAACAGCACAATTAACGTTAGTTAAGGCCATGCTAGCTGTAAGCTATATGCTGATAGAAAAAGAATTCCAGTGCTTAAATATACAGTGGGTGAAAGTCTGGTTACTCACTAAGAATTTACATTTGACAAAAGTTTCAAGCCAGGTTTATTGATTCCTTTCCCATTGAATATATTACAAATTCAGTACACTTAAAGTTGCCTCATTGCATGAATTCAACGTGTGGTTCATGTGTCCGTGTTGAAATCCTGTTCTGCCAAAACACATCTTGCTCTAAATCCTGCACCAATTCAGATGGATGCTGAAAAAGAATATTAAGTATATAAGATTTTAGATGCACAAATTGTTAGAAGGAAATTGAAGTGGTTAGTGAATTGAAGAGAGTTCAGCCGTTAGGAGTGGCCAAGGGAAATGGCCTCCAATCTTCATGCTCCTCGTCTGCTATGAGAATGCTACAACAGTCACCCAGATAGATCAGCAGCCCAGCTGCCAAGATGTTAGAACTGAGAGGTAGTGGGGGCACTGCCAGGATGCATGGGATGAGCTCACCTCAGCATGCTGGTCCCAAACAGAGAAGCGCTCCTCCAAATCTCATGAAGTGTTGGTTTTTAGGAGCAAAAGAGGATGGTGAACAGGGTGTACTCCCAGCCTGGAAAGAGGTTTTGCGTCTCAGATGGATGTGCTAAATTATACACCTCAGTGAAGACAAGGACTACAGGTTCCATGGAGCTACTGGTATCTCAAAAGACTTGCAACTAGTAGAAGTCATCTCAAATGTTTAGAATATACCTTTCTTGTAGTTCATAGTTCCTTGCTAGGCAATTGTGATATATAGTTGCTGCAATTCAGACTTGCTGTTTAGAAGTTTAGAATCCTCGTAACCTGTTATCCTTGGAAGTTGATGAAAGATATCAAATAAGTATAGAACAACACTCATATGTGGATATAGATATGCGCGTCAATTTATATTTTCAGGATTTCTTCATTATGGATTGTGAACGCTTACATTGCACTTGTTCATTTTTTTACAAGGAGTCATCCATTAGAATTACAAACTCTTGCTTTGTACTTTGTTTGCACAAGGAGTCATTCATTAGGAGTAAGAACTCAATATTGCACTAGCATTATTCCTACAGAAGAGTCAGTGGAATTTATGTCTTGCACATACTTTGTTTGGTTATGTCACAGAATATTATCACATAATATTGAAGCTCATGAAAATATTGAGTTTCATTTAGTATAGAGAGTTGTAAATACAAAGAAAGTCAGCAGATCTCAACACTCTGGCAGTGCACATCAGGCCGGGCAGTGCAGCTAGACAGTGTAACAATAGCCAGTGTCTCCGTTTCTCTCTCTTGTCCCATTCTCCTTTTCCCCAGGTCTACTTCTAGACTACATGTTATTAGTGTAAGGTCGGAGCTGGAATGCAAGGTTAGTGCATCTTGACACACAAACCAGCATCATTACTCTGAACCAATGGCGGCTCCTCTACTATGGCGGAGGAGCGTCGCACCACTGCTTTTAAGCAGTGCGAAGAAGAAACATAAAATGATAATAGCTTTGAGATATTATCATTTTATGCTTTGTGCTGCTTTGCGGATGGGCGGGGCTGTTCTGCTCTTGGAGCAGGGGAGGAGTGGTTTGCCCACTCCTAAGTGCGCAATGACTGTTTGGTTGGCCCTCTCAGGCCGCCCAAAACAGTCATGCACACTTTGCCTGTTCTCCATGCAGGCTGCATTACAGCCTGCATGGAGAACAAGCCCAGGCCCCCATTCCCTGGCTGAGCGTCCAACCAGGATGCTCAGACTAATCACAACACTTTGCAGCATTGCAATTGGTCATTGGGGCCTCCTTCCTGTTCCTCAAGTTCCACGAGGAGAGCAGGAGCAGAGACGCAGGACCCGGCGGCAAGGTAAGTTTATGTTTTTTTTCATATGCGCGACCCCACTCCCCGCGAGCCATGCCGGCCGCCACTGCTCTGAACTGACATTGCCCAATTAAGGCAATAGCCCACAGCTTTCCCAAGAGCACGGAGAATGAGAACGCAATCCTTCAACATATTCTTTTCTGGTTTTGTTGTTTTCACCAAATTCCAAAAAAGGGCAGGCTGGGTGGGCTGCATATAAATCTGGAAAGAATACCCATGTTGAAGAATCAGTCTTATAGAAACGTACATTTATTCTGTTGCATAAGGTCCTACTCAGATTCATATGATGTTATACTCTGCTACCAAGCAGCAGTCTTACACAGGAAGGGCATATTAGAGAAAATGAACCACTTCAATATGAAAATACTATATACAGGCGCCAGCCTCAGCTGAGGGTCTGCTCTAGGGTAATAGTGGTGTCAATAAAAACATTCACAGCAAGTTTCAAGTCTGACTCTGAAGAGAACCAACTAAACAAGGTTTGGACAGAGACTGATCTTGTAGGAGCTTTTTAATAAATAAAAATTCCTATTTCCATAACTAGGCAAAATGTTCACACTTTTTACATGTAAACAGCCTTTCTGTGGCAGTCTGAGGATTTTTGTAAAGCATACCAGGAATTTGATGGATTGGTTCACAAGGAAACCTGAGAAAACATTATTAAGCTAGTTGGGGGCCTTCTTAGCACTATGTTTCCTGATTCAAAAACAAGGAATGTATCAATAAGCAAGGCCTGCACCTCACTAACTTAACACACCAATATGATGTGTGTAAGTGTGGCTTTTAGAGACAAGTATTTCAACAGCAAAAAATAATGCAATAGCTATCCATGAGGCAAGCAACTTTCAGCTCTCAGATAGGAGGTGGTCTCCTTGTTGGGAAATACAACATCTCAATAGCTTCAGAGAAATCTCGGATCATGGACAGCTACAAAGATAAAGCCTGTCACAGCTTCTTTACCTATGCCGTAATGATGGCTAGATGGAGTATAAGGAAAATATAGCTAGTCTTCCTTAGTATAAAAATAAGAAGGCACTGAAGCTTGTCGACGGTGAAGTAGATAGAACCCCTTTTTCTGGCATAATAGGGAAACCATGAAC
This sequence comes from Calotriton arnoldi, assembly GCA_963921515.1. Lineage (NCBI taxonomy): Eukaryota > Metazoa > Chordata > Amphibia > Caudata > Salamandridae > Calotriton > Calotriton arnoldi. The sequence continues at coordinate 824,696 of CAWUFW010008605.1, read as the reverse complement.
ACTTTAAGAGCAGGACGTCTACTGGCATCTATAAGTAACCCTATAAAGTCTGGGGAAATTCAAATTAACCTATAGGTTTACACCATGATAAAAGCTTCAAGTTCAAAGTCCAAAGAGTTGGGTGTCGCACCACATCCCTCATTCTCTAAGTCAGTTTTGAATTTTTGAATGGAAGATGTGTATGAAGACAAAAACATCTGAAACCAATTACAGGATAGAGACATTTTATGACCAAGCCAGCTCAGTCGTCATGTGGGGGGTCCTAGAGTTGTGTAAGTTGTGCACTATCGTTTACCAGTGAAAATGGTGCTAAAGCTCAAAGATAGCTGTCGTACTTGTTCAGCAAATTAGTTTTTCCCAGAGGTGTATTTTCTGGTCTCAAGGAAGCAAAGTTTGAGCATCTTCTATTGCTTGTTGCAAAAAGACACATGCATTGATACGGAATGAATGCCAACTTTGAGTTCCAACTCATGCTCTTCTGTGATGACAAGGTCATCTGATTTTTGGTTCAGGAGACGTGGCACATGTCCCAATGTCGTATGTAATTCTGTTGGACCCAGTGCGATATTGCTTGAGCTTTCCTCCATACCAGTGCAGACCTCACCCATTATTGCTTCAAGAGGAAACTGTGTTCACTTGGACCAAAAGATAAATTTTTATAGTAGCAGAAGCTATTACTTTTGGGCTAACCTAACTGCACTCGGGGGCGTGGGTTAACCGCGCTGCAAGATGGCCGCTTGCTAAGCCAAGACACAATCCTGTCAAAATTTGCACAAATGGAGGGCCATCGCGGTGTGTAAATAGCGCCTGGGCTTTGCCCACAAGGTCACACTTCGAGGAGGCCGTCTGCCGTGGCTGCAAACCGCTTCTGCGGTATACAGGGTGCCCCGGACGATCGCGGCCTATCCAGAAGTGATCGGAACCTCTTACTTGATATGCAGCGACTGGACGGATGGAGGCCTGCGGTATCCTGTAGCCTGGCCCCCTGTCTGCTGACGATGTACGGGGGGACTGGCTCTGCCCCTCTGTGGGGACACCGGCTGGAACTCCGGAAACGCGAACAAGCCGAGCCGCCATTGATACATCAGGCGACATCCCACGTGCAGACCGGGAGACTCCGCCGGAGGGCCTGCGGCGCAGCGGGGCTTCACCCGGACAGCGAGGTGAGCACGAGACTCCTTCTGTGTCCCGCCTTTCACTGGCGGTCTCCGAGCTGAGAGACGGGGGACCGCTGTGTGCGAGGCAAGCCGCCATTTTAGAACCAGGCGGCCCGGCGTGCACAGACCAGGGGGACTGGACGGCAGACCTGTGGTGCCATGAGGCTTCCCCCGGACCGCGAAGTGGGTGCCGGACCCTCTCAATGACACCGCGCTCTGCTGGGCCCCCCTGACAGATGGTGAAAGCTGCTCTTGTGGGCTGTGAAGTGGCGGGCCCGGTTTGGAAAGTGTAAGGCCCAGTGGAGCTGCCCCTAGTAGAATTGCTGATCGAGTCCTGTGCTGTGGGCCGGCCGGGCGTACCCAGGGATACGGGCAGGAGGTGAGGGGTCTCGTGTGCCGGTGCGACCGGCGATTGGGGCCAACACCAATATCAGGTGGCGGGTGTGGATGAACCTCAGGGGGCATTAAGCAAACCACAACGTATCGGCGCACAACACCAAACATTAGCAGCAGTGCGATATCAGTCCAGCTGTTATAGGGGCGCCCGAGCAGTGAGAGTAGGGAACAGTTACAATGAGGCTCACTGGGGCTGCCATAACCCACCCTCACCAAGTATCGGTGCACCTTGGAGGCTTGCCACCATGGGCAAACAGGACTCAAAACAGCGAAACTAACATTTGACAACAGAAGGACCGCTAGGTTAACGGAGTCTGACCCGAAGGGAGGATCAGACCGCCCGCCTGACTCCCAGGCAGAGGATCGGGGGGAAGACTTGCGCACACTGTTAGCGATGCGGTCAGGCCTTCGCACCATAGACACGTAGCTGGATGTGCTCACTTCTCAGCTTGACGCAGTCAAAAAACAGTTGAACACGCACGAGACAAGGCTAGATGTGCTTGAAAATCGCAATTCAGACTTCCATGCGTTTCAGGTCGAAACAACGGAGCAGCTTCTGCATATGGACAAAGTACTGGGTCAGATCAGGGCAAAGAATGAGGACTTGGAGGCCAGGTCTCGCCGAAACAACCTGAGGATCACGGGGATTCCAGAGACGACCGCCATATCTAAAATGGAGGCTTACATTGCTGACCTGCTGCAGGAGCTCTTTGGCCCTGATCTGTCCGCGGTGTTTGCGGTCGAGAGAGCACACCGCGCATTGGGCCCCTAGTCGGAGCTACACCTAGGCCTATCCTGGCTCGGATATTGAACTATCAGGACCGTGATCTCATCCTGAGACTTGCAAGAGAGCGTGGGACCATAACTCATAAAGGGAACACAATTTCATTCTACCCTGATTTCACCCCGGCGGTGCAGGCGGCACGCCGGGAGTTCCTGCCTGCGAAACGTATTTTGCTACAGGCCAAGATCCCGTATACCTTGCTGTACCCTGCTAAGCTTAAGGTGACACATGAGGGTATGGCTCATCATTTCATGGATGCCAAATCCGCACTGAAATTCGCTAAACACGTTGGGGGTAAGAAGCACACACATAGTTCGAATGCCGGGAACACACCTGAAGACAGACTGAGTGATAATGATTTATTGGTGTTCTGCAATTATGTGATCGTAACTGCGTTTTTGATCTGCCCGGGTCTAGCCCGGGACATGCTAAGGTTTCTGTGTTGGGGTGGGGCAGTAACCCTGTGTAGCGGCCGCGGCAGGCCGGCTGTCTCTAACCCACGATACATAGATTTGGCCCTCTGCCTTTTTCTTGGCCACTCTGCTTTTGGTAGGGGTGTATGCCGGCGACACCGCGCCCCCCAGGGAGAGCTCCCGGCTGTTGTATTTGATTTAAACGGGGTAACGACCTGTTGTTGTCAATGTTAAAGGGGTAGGGTTTCACACAACCTGTTTGGGGGGTTGGAGTGGGAGGGAGGGGGAAACTTAATGTTTTGCTCTTAGCCAGTTTTTTGCCACATAGCCAGAAAAACCATGCGGGGACATTGCGGACTACACACACATTGTTTTCAGGTTGCAACAGGGGCGGGAACCACGATAAACACGCCAACACCTCGCACCGTATGGCCAGTGGGAGGTTCGAGTTATTGAAGGTCCACTACGTGGCATCTCACCAAGTAACAACAATTGTGGTATGTCGAGTCTAAGTTTTTTAACTTGGAACATTCGTGGTCTGAACGATCACAGAAAGACCAAATTGGTTCACTCATACTTATTAAGGCACCACATGGACGTCTGCCTATTACAAGAGACACACTTGAACAACACACCCGCCACTAGACTAAAGCACAGGCGCTGGGGACACGTTTACTCTTCCATATATTCAAACTACTCTCAAGGAGTGGAGGTGCTTGTGAGGCAGGGACTGGATTGGAAGGAGCACGAATCTCACCTCGATTCCGAGGGCAGATATATCGTACTGCTTGGGGACCTGGGTGGAGTCAGGGTGGCAATAGCGGCAGTTTACGGGCCCAATACGGACACCCCCGAATTTTTTCAAAACATATGGGCCAAAATAAGAGCAACGGGGTGTGACACGATCATCTGGGGAGGGGACTTTAATGCGGTACTGGATGACGTGATGGACAGGAAGGGGCTGTCCTGCTCCCTTCATCCTAATACCAGCGCCACATTAAACGCCGTTGTGTCAGACGGTAATTTGATTGACATATGGCGTCAACGCCACCAACACACTGAGGAAGGCACATGTATCACCGAACACCACAGGGCATGGTCCAGGTTAGATTACTGGCTGGTATCACAGGATGTGGCGACATGGACGTGCGAAATATCTCACCTTCCCAGATCCTTGTCTGACCATGCTCCTTGCCTCCTGCGCCTCAATATGCTGAACTCACCTAGCAAAATGTTCAGCTGGCGACTACCCCCCAATGCCTTACTGGATGAGGCTTTCAAGGAGTAAATAAGGGGGGACATAGTAGACTATTTTAATCTGAACACTGGCTCAGTCTCAACCCAGGCCTCTTTATGGGAGGCCTTTAAGGTGGTCATCAGGGGTAAATGCATAGCACGCCAAGCCGGGGTACTGAAGGCAATCAGGGGTACACTCACATCCCTCGAGAAACGCATCAAGGAGCTCGAAACACAATTTTACACCACTGACGACCCCACCCTTATAGCTCAACTGAAAGAAAAACTGCTGGAATTTGAGGAAGAGGCACAACGGGAGGTGAAGTTTATGGGTAAACACACACAAGCCAGAAGGTACGGGGAGGGGGATAGGCCAGGGAGAACCCTTGCAAATATGCTCCGAGCCCCTCGATCCACTGCGTATGTTACTGAGATCCGGGGTGACAGCCCGCCCGTGACCAGAGGCCCACAAGAAATTTTGGATACATTTACACAGTTTTATGCCAATCTATACACAGCCACACACTGTTCAGTGCCAGAGGGCCTTCGGCCTTTCCTGGATTCCCTGGAGCTGCTCTAGTTGGGACGGGGGCACAGAGAATATTTGGATGTCCCCTTCTCTAACGAGGATGTCACCCAGGAAATTCGTGGCCTCCCACTGGAGAAGGCACCAGGGTCTGATGGCTTAACCACTGCTTTCTACAAAATATACGCAGAGGAACTGGCCCTGCACCTAATCGATTTATATGAAGAGGCCCAGTCCACGGGTATTCTACCGCCTTCGATGCGTGAGGCCATCATTATCACTTTGCTAAAGCCAGGGAAACCTAATGACGAAATTGATTCATACAGACCACTTTAGCTCATAAACATGGATGTTAAAATATTGGCAAAGCTGGTCGCTAACCGATTGCAGCCTTTGCTCCCATTGATAGCCCGCCCAGACCAATCGGGATTCATCCCCGGGAGATCTACGTCACACAACCTTCGAACTTTCTTCACTGTAGTTCACTACCTGCACCCTAACACGCAAGCAATTGCGGTATTCCTTGATGCCACAAAGGTGTTTGATACGCTGGAGTGGACATATCTGTTCGCAGTCATGGAGACGGTTGCCCACTTTCTCCACTGCTCTTCGCGATTGCGATGGAACCATTAGCTGCGTGAATTAGACAACACCACGCTGCAAGGGGCTTGGGGTTTAGCAGACAGGGTCTTCGGATCTCGCTGTACGTGGATGATATCACCCTATACATCAATGACCCGGCGGCGAACACCGCCCCTATCCTTCGTGAACTAATCAAATTTGGGGGCCTATCTGGCATTTCAATAAACTGGGCAACGTCCACTATATTTCCACTAACGGAAGCCACCACACCATTCCCCATTGATTATCCCCTCAAATGGGCCACTGGCCCGGTGAAATACCTCGGCATTTGGCTCAGCAGGAACATGCAGGATATCTGGAGCATGAATTATGGGCGCACCGTCTCATGGCTGGAGGAGAAAGTTAACGCGTAGGCCGGCCTCCCTCTCTCCTTGGCGGGGAGAATTGCAGTGGCGAAGATGGTGGTCCTGCCTAAACTGTTGTATTTATTCGTAAATATTCCGATCCCTCTTACACAAGCCTTCTTCAATTCAATCCGCTCGTTACTAATATCAATGATTTGGGCGGGTTTACAGGCACGGGTCTCATGGGAACTCTTAACTTTACCTCTGTCTCAGGGTGGCTTGGGAGCCCCGGACATCCAATTGTATGCATTCTGCGCCCAGGCCCAGTTCCTACACTTTTGGGTACATCCCACCCCATTCCAACCACACACGGCAGTGGAGATGGACGTTGCGGCGCCAGTTCCTCTTCAAGTGGCCATATACCAGACATACAGATGACCGAGTGACGGCATCGACACGGTCGAAACCCTGAGGTGGGCGTGGAATAGACTCCGGGAAAGAGCTCATCTTAAAATCTTATACGCCCCGTCCATTCCCCTGGCACATAATCCCATGATACCTACAATGGAGGAGGGCGCTAGTACAGCAATAGCTAAAAAAATAGGCTTACACACCTTCGCTGATTTATACCCGGGGGATGGATTCATGACCCCACCAGAACCCACAGAGGAGAGCGCAGTGTCCTTTTCAGAATTGTTCTTATACTATAAACTCAGGGCCACATGTAGGAAACTACACGCCACATTCCCTAGTCCTCCTCCTACACTGCTTGCCCTTGAAAACGTTCTAAAAACAGACTCCCCTCGCAGACTCATAACACGCATCTACAGTAATATGCAGAGCATTGCCCTTCTGTTGATACCCAAGGCTTTTCAGTCCTGGAACGCAGAATTGCACAACCAGATAACGGAGGATCAGTGGGCCTTTTGTTGTAGCCAACTCACGGTTCTGTCCCCCCAACTACAAGCTGCGCTTGATTCATTTTAAATACATACACCGATTTTATAGGACCCCCTCCCAGTTACACCGCATGGGGATTAGGGCAGATGACCGCTGCTGGAGATGTGGTTATGCCCCAGCCACGTTTATACATATGCAAAAACAACAGTTGATGGACAGAATGCAGAACAATGTCATACATTCACCCCAGTACAGAGATCTGGGCCTAAATCCATCGTTTTTTTGCTCACCATGCCATTCCAGTTTGAACCCAGCGATATGCAAATCAGTCTTGACCCTGTGCCTCATGGAAACAGTCCAGCCCGAACTGCCAAGCCTGGTTCTCCCTGGACTGAAAACAAGCATCCTAGGACCGGTTTCGGGGTTTCACCCCTCTTCAGCCAGGATAGCTTGATTCCAGTGGCATGGAGAGCACGGGACCCACGTCTGGGCATACCCGTCACACTCGGGGTGACAAATGCAAAAACAACAGTTGATGGACAGAATGCAGAACAATGTCATACATTCACCCCAGTACAGAGATCTGGGCCTAAATCCATCGTTTTTTTGCTCACCATGCCATTCGAGTTTGAACCCAGCCATATGCAAATCAGTCTTGACCCTGTGCCTCATGGGAACAGTCCAGCCCGAACTGCCAAGCCTGGTTCTCCCTGGACTGGAAACAAGCATCCTAGGACCGGTTTCGGGGTTTCACCCCTCTTCAGCCAGGATAGCCGGATTCCAGTGGCATGGAGAGCACGGGACCCACGTCTGGGCATACCCGTCACACTCGGGGTGACAAATGCAAAAACAACAGTTGATGGACAGAATGCAGAACAATGTCATACATTCACCCCAGTACAGAGATCTGGGCCTAAATCCATCGTTTTTTTGCTCACCATGCCATTCCAGTTTTAACCAAGCCATATGCAAATCAGTCTTGACCCTGTGCCTCATGGGAACAGTCCAGCCCGAACTGCCAAGCCTGGTTCTCCCTGGACTGGAAACAAGCATCCTAGGACCGGTTTCGGGGTTTCACCCCTCTTCAGCCAGGATAGCCTGTGTCTTTTATGTTTATACATATGGCATGGAGCTGCCCTCCCCCCGGCCTCATACTAGTCAAAGATCTTCACTACAGTTCGCGATATAATTGGCACGGCTGATGACCCTGACCGACTAATTGGACTATTGGGGTATGTTAGAGACACGCCGGTTGAAAATTGTAAATTACACGCTATCCTACTGCTTTTTGCTAAACGCTGGGTAGCCATGCACTGGGGGAGAAGGGGAGCCCCGGCCGTGGAGTCCTGGATCCAAGACGTAACTTTTAGTCACACACAGCTTACAACCTTTTGGGAACTAATGCCGTCCGCATCCAGGCCAAAAGACATATGGGGTCCGTTTCTGGACTGGGCGCGTACCAGACATGAAGGAGGGGTGGGATCTCCAGTGGTGCCCAGTGATTTGTAGGTATGAGCTCACAAGCCTCACTACAAGTGACAACTCAGAATAGGAGCTGAACCGACCTCATGCTAATATATTAGTATCAGAACACCCGCATACGTCCTAATCCGATTGTTAGTTCCTGGTACGTTGGTGTCTAGATCGAAATCTGCCTTTTCCCGCCATATTGATGTAAAATGTGTGCTAATTTTTACAGGTTGTTGTATTCATTAGACTAATCCGCTTTGCAGTACTGTATCTCACAAATGCATAGAATGCAATATTGCTATGTGCAACTGGTCATGTTTGTATTGGTTGTTGTTTTTTGAAATGCCAATAAAGAAAATAAAAAAATAAAAAACTAACTGCACTCATTTCCAGATCTCTTATGCGCCTGGTAAATTCTGCTTCAGGCCACAATTCCCAACTTGAAATATCCTCCTGCGCAGAATCACGGATCATGACGAAGGTCTCTGTTACCACTATGTACTGTAGAGAATCTTTTTGCAATGAGGAAGAGAATGAGATCATTGTCTCTATGATACTATCATCATAAGATTTGGATGGATGGGAGTTACGCCCACTGTTATGTATTGCGCTGGTAGAGAGCCAAAAGCGTGAATAACTGGATTCAAATCAAGTAACTTCCTGCTGTGATGTAGCAACAGTTGCTAACAAAAGCTGGATCCCACTGTTGCTACATCATAAAGGAATTCCAGGCTGCCCTGGCTGGGCTCTCTAAGAGCCTTTCAGAGCAGGGATGGAAAACAGGGGGCACAGCTTCTGGAGGAGAGTGCACAGAGAGTGGTGGAATGGGTGGGCAAGAGGCCCAGTATTTTTTTTTTGGGTCACGGAAGAGAGGCCCAAGTTTTGTATGGCTCCCCATTACTCCTCTGCTCCTGTGTAGTAGTTGAAGGCAGTAGCAGATGATTTTTCGTGCCACACAACATAAAACTATAGAATGGGTAAAAAGTGAATAACCAGGATGTTTTTCACCTCAGGGTTTTGAGTGGCATCATAGACAACTCGAGCTTCACTCTCGTTGTCTATATGATGTCTATGAAAAATATCCCCATAATTCACTGTTACCCGTCTATATAATTCTATGCGTATTCTCATTGTCTCCTTCAGTCTTTGACAACTGAGTGTCTTTAGCCCTTGGCGCAAACTAAATGCTGGATGCCCAGAGGGAATGATACTGCTCTGACCCGCCACCAAGAAGGCCGATAAAGGTCATGCATCTTTGTTTACTGTACCAGAAATCATTGTAAGACCGAACACAGTAATTGTTACCATATCTACTAGTGCTCCCAAATCAAAACAAATTCTCATTGGCAGTTCTCTCAATTTATGGATACATTTGTGGAATTGCTAATCGGTGAGAGCTTTAAGACTGTGACTTCAGTGACCATTCATTGCTACAAAATGACCAAGATGTATCGCCCTAATGGAGCCATTAACACTGCTGAGCTTCCGGCAGACACCTGGAAACAGATTTTTTCTCACACTCGCCAATCAACACCAATAATTGGCGTCTTTTGATCATACGACTTGCCCAATGAGACAAGTTTAGTATATGAAAATATGCATTGCCCGTGTTTAAGGATGCCAGTAAACATCCTTCCATCAGCACTGGAATGATAATTAAAGGGTGCAAGAGTGGCCATCTTTTTTTGGGGGGGGGAGTTTTATATAGCGTGAACTAGACCCGGAGGTATCAGAGCGCTTTACATGAGCACCAGTTATGTTACAGATGGACACATTCATTTTTTTGTTAGGCACATGGAGATTAAGTGATTTGCCCAGAATCACAGAATGTTGAGCGTCCCTGCCGAGACTCGAACCCGGTTTCCCAGCTCCGAGGTCGACCGCCATAGCCGTTGGGCCACATTCTCTTGAATTTGTTTCTTATGATCTAACGTTTGATGCATTTAGTGGCCTTTTTGCTTTATCAAGTAAATAAAAGGACATAAGTTCTCAGACAATAAAACCCTTCTCATCTCTGTAAAATAACTTGGTTCTCAAGTAGTAGAAGTCTCAGTTCCTAAGACATACTTGTTAGAATCGAAATGTCTTCCCTTCCCGTCCTCCATGATATATGCTGTGTTGTGTTAGCATTCATGTAGCTATGTTATATAATCGTGATTTCTATTGTGCATGTGCCCGGCTACTGTAGGGTAGTGTAGGCCTAAGTTAGCATCTGAGACACCTTTTTCCCCCTAGCACTCTCCTTATTACACTGTGAGCAATCCCCGGTCCCTGTGCCCCGCTCTCTGCTTGCCTCAGCAGACGCCGCAGTTCAGAAAGGTTCTCATATCTCCTCCAAGGTCGGAACCCAGATGCACAAAGAGAATAGTTTGATCAGCTCTGCATTCCTGTCAACAGACATAGCCATGCGCCCACACTAGAGAGAGCGGAGATCGAGTTAGACGGCCTTGGAAGTCTGAAAACGTGTACCCATTCTGCAGGTGTTAGCTCATCTCTCAGTGCCTCCTTTGTTAGCCTCTGTGCCCAAGCAGTACTTTTCCATTAGGGGCAGGGTTTTCGAGAGGTGTTGGAAGGTTTATTCCATGGTACCAAATGTTTGGAAGTCAGTCCCCTCTGTAGCATCTTAGGAGGCTAGTCAGACTGGACTCCGCTGCAGCGCAATTTACAATAAAGAACTTTGGTTTGTATTCTCTACTGCGTCACCGACTCTTCATTTCTTGGAAGGCTGAGAGGAGGTCGCGAGTGACTCGGGTGGCCCTAATCGGGTCACTTCCTTCAGTTGGCACCCGAACAGGGACTCCACCAGGTGACCCATCCTCGCCCGCGACTGGGTGTGGAGGTCGGGGTCGCGTCCGGTCGGATCGGGGTACCCGACACGATCGAGCCTAATTCCCGTGGCTGCCCCGCCAGTCTGATCGGGCGGTGCCTTGCCCAGTGGTCGTCCCGGCTGGGGTCCTGAAAAGGCGAAACCCTTGGATCTGACCGTTTGGTCCGAAGAGTCGGCAGTGGAGAATAACTTTGCTTGACCTGTGTGCACCAGGTGAGTTTGTCTTGCCTCTCGGCAGGTATGGCGCTGTCTTGAATAGTCTTGAATATGGTCCGAGGGTCATTCTTAGCTTGGTTAAACTTGGTGTGTCTGTGGACCCTTGAGGTACAGAGTGTTGCGAACGCTTTGCCAGGCCACCTGCTGAATTTGGTTTACTCTTTAAAACGCCTGGGGCTAGAGCCTGCCTTCTTGTTTTGGTCTTCGGACTGTCTTGTTTTGGTACAGTCTTCGGACTGTCTGGTTTTGTCTTCCCCTTGTTTGGTGTGTTGTTCAGTTCGTGTGAGTAGTGTATGTGTCTGTTGTTAAGATGCCTTGTTTAAGTAAATTGTGGTGTGTGGGGTGCCGCTGTTGCTCTGCCGAAGCTCGGTTGGAGGAGAGGCAACCTGCGCCTCCGGAAGGCACCCCGAATTTTGATATGTATGTGAAGCATGGCCTTGGCCCTATTATGTTTAGTACATTATGGCACAAATATACGAGGGACAATGCCGAGCTTCAGTGGCCACCGACAGGTACTTTTGATGAACAGAAATTGAATTATCTGCAAGATAAATTATTTGCCAAGAGAAGTAGGGAGTTGATGTTTGATTCCCTTCAGGTATGGCAAAAGGAAGCTAGGCAACGACGCATGCGGGCAGAGAAGGAGGCCCGGAGAGGGAAAATGCAAACGATCACTCAGAAAGCAGTAGCCTACGATAGGGATAAAGTAGAAAAAGGTTTTGAGAGTGCTGATAGGAAGTTCCGACTACAATGTGATAAGTACTATGTTGCCCGGGAGGAGGGAGATGCATTTGTGGATGAACTATTGGATGCTAGGCACCCGCCTCCCTATGCCCCGCAAAGGGTATACCCTGCTGTTCCAGCATTTCAGTCTGCTGCTCCTCTTGCTTCTATATCTAGCCATGCTGTCTCTGATCCAGCTGCTACTGCTACAGCTCCGCCTGTTTCCCCCTTGGCTTCGCAAGCTGCGAGTGCAGTAGCTGTGGGTCCTTCCGCTATATCTGATGTCCCCGCTCCTGTTTCTCCCCCTTCTCTCACACATTCAGCAAAGTCTTTACTCACATTGGTGCCTGCTCCTTCATCTTTTGTGTCTTTCCCAGACATCTCGTCCCCAGCATTGTTAGGAGCTGGGACGCCGGTGCATGGAATGGATGAGGGGAGTTGGGCTGCAGCACGGGAACGAATGGGGCGGGTGCTGATTCGATCTGATGTGGGGAACGAGGAAAAGCAAATGGTCGCCAACCAGGCTGCGCAGTGGGCCCGGAGTCCGATCTACAGTGTAGAGGATGTGTGGAGTGTGTTGAAGGATTTTGAGCCGTTTGTGCAGCAGCATGCCCTCAAGCACAGGTCGGCTACATTGATAGGGTTGTGGGAGCAGTGTTTTGGTGGTGTAGCACCCCAGATAATTTATGACAGTCGAGACTGTGTATATGCTGCTAATATGGCCCCTAATGACGTCTTCAGCAACGTGGCAACGATGATTGGGTACCGGGGTAGGCTGCACCAGAAAACGGCGACGACAGTGTCCCAATTCCCAATGAGGGAGGTCCATCCTATTTTTCATCCCGAGATCCCAGAACGGCGTAATGTGCAGGATATTATAGTCCAGCCACGGGTAGAGGCTCGTTTTCAGGAGCAATGGGTTTACACTCCATGGAAAAGGAGTGAGGTACTTGCCCTCAAAAGTCAGCTGCCGGACCCTAGGAAAAATCTCACAGCATATTATAAAGAATTAACAGAGGCCGCTTCATCGACGGTGATGACACTGGCCGATGTTGAGATGTTTTTCGGGTTGTTGGTACCGGTGGATATATGGAGACAGGTACACACGCAGGACCATGTTGTGAAGTTGGGTGGCACTTGGAATGCGATTAATGAGCGGAAGCCTGGCGAAAAGCCTAGGGCTGAGATATTGGCTTTGCTGGGTCGTATCATTACTTACATGCATTCTCTCATCTCAACCAGACGAGTAGATTGGGATAAGTTAGCGGCATGTCGACAGAAGAAGGATGAAAGTGTGTCAGATTTTTTTTACTCGGTTTGGAGGGGTGTTTTGGGATTTTAGTGGACAGGATGTGTCAGTGGAAGGCGGTGTCCGGTTGTTCGTTAACAGATTTGTAACGAATCTGCTTCCTGAGATAGCTGCTCGGTTGCAGGCCTCTGAGAGCACCTGGACTACATCCTCCCCTTCAGTGATATTGAATATGGCCCAGTACTATGAGCATAGGGAGAATGAGGAAAAGGAGAATGTAGAGAAGAAGAATAAGGAGTTGAAGACTAAGGTACTAATGCAACAGGCAGCAAGAGGGTCCGGAAGAGGACGTGGCACTGGTCCGGCTCAGCGATCGCGTGGCGCAGGCAGAGGAGGCGGTCCAGTGGGGCCGAATCAGTGCGCGTATTGTAAGAGAGAGGGGCACTGGCGGAGTGAGTGCCCGGACTTATTGCAGAAGGTTGCCGCCCCCAGGGGTCGGGGTGCCAGTGGACAGGGAAGTGGTGAAGGCAGTCGTGATGAGACCCAGGGTGGGGTATCCTCGGGGGGTCGCTCTGATCAGAACTATTTTGATGATCCCCTAGGAAGGCAGTACTATCACGATGATTATGATCTGGACGAGGCATCAGGGATGTCCTATAACTAGGACAGCCAGGGACAGGGTGAGGGACCAGTTCAAATACCTGTAGATCAGCGTGGTCCTTATGTCACGGCAGATTCGCATGGTTTGGCTAAGAAGTTTCTGGTGGATACAGGTGCAATGAATAGCTCTGTTTCTCGTTCACTGGTCCCCGGGGCAGCTCTGTCTGGCCATAACAATGTTTCGGTAGGTTTTTCAGGCATACCGGTTGTGAGCCCCATCTCTGAACCTCTTGCTTTAACTATTGGCCCTGTCACTGTGGACTCGCGCTTTCTGTTGACCGCGAATTGTGGAGAAAATCTCATGGTACTAGATTTGCAGAAGAAGTTGCACGCTAAGATTTCATGTTCTCCAGATGGTGTTTATATGACAATAGGACCCGATGTGGCCAGTACCAAACAGTGTTTTTCGAAAGACGCGTCGCTTCCTGCTGAATTTAAGAATGTGCCGCCCATGTTGTGGGCAACAGGAGATACGGATGTAGGGTTGTTGCAGATACCACCGATATCTATTACAATCAAAGACAATGCCGTGCTACCTTGTATTCCCCAATACAAAATACCGGAGGCGGGAGACTAGGCTTTGTTGCAGAGTATACAGGATTTGATCAAATCAGGGGTGGTTGAGGAGACAGTTGCGAACGTGTGTAACAGCCCTATTCTTCCCATCCTCAAAAAGGCACCCTTGGACTCTGCTGATGCGCATCCTGATGTCTATCGTTTTGTGATTGATTTGCGGGAGGTTAACAAAATAGTGGTCCCTCAGTTCCCGGTGGTCCCGGATATTACTGCTCTTTTGACAATGATTCCTTCCACAGCCAAATTCTTTTCTGTGATTGATTTGAAAAATGCTTTCTTTAGCATTCCAATTCATCCAAATAGCCGGCACCTTTTTGGATTTAACATAGCGGGCCAGAGTTTTCAATTCTGTCGTGCTCCTCAGGGGTATACTGAAAGTCCTAGCATATATAGTAAAGCCCTGAAAGGTCAGTTGGATTCCCTCTCTCTTCCTCCAGGTAACGTATTATTACAGTATGTGGACGACCTGTTGGTAGCCTCCGATACTGAAGAGGGTTGCAAGAAGGCCACAGTCAAATTGTTGCTACATTTGGCACAACATGGACATAAAGTGTCCCTTTCCAAATTTCAATATTGTCGACAGGAGGTCACCTATCTAGGTCACCTACTGTCAAAGGAGGGAAGGAGGCTAACACCTGAACGAGTTGATGCCATTGTCAAGATGCCCGTCCCCAAGACTCAGGGGGACGTGCGTGCTTTCATAGGCATCACCTCGTATTGTCGCCACTGGATTCCCGGTTACTCCTTACTAACGAAGCCCCTGCTTTACCTAACCACTAAAGATGTGCATGAGCCTTTACCTTGGACGCATGAATGCCAGCAAGCTTATGAGAAATTAAAGGTTGCCCTTTGCTCTGTGCCTGTGCTTGGTACGCCGGACTACCAGAAGCCTTTCGTGTTGTATGTACACGAGATGGCTGGGTGTGCGCTTTCTGTGTTAACACAAGCCTTTGGAGGTAAGCAAAGGCCGTGTGCTTATTTCTCTGCTCTTCTTGACGCTGTCGCCAGAGCCCTCCCGAGCTGTTTAAGAGCTGCCGCGGCTGTCTCTATTTGACAATCGGCAGGGCTTGTCCTCAATACTGACCTCACAGTAATGGTACCCCATGCTGTGGACACACTTTTGAATAAGACAAAGACGCAGCACCTGACCAGTGCTCGCCTGACTGGTTATGAATTAACGTTGTTTGCACCACACATTACAATCAAAAGATGCGCCACTCTAAATCCGGCCACGTTACTACCCCTCCCTTCGGACAATGAGGACACAGATGTCCATGATTGTTTATATCGGACGGAGGAAGAGACGAAGGGACGGGTAGACCTGACTGACGTTCCCTTATCTGACCCACAAGGGGAACTATATGTCGATGGCTCTTGTTCAAACTGTCAGATGTAGGCTATTACTACGCTGCGTACTGTAGTTGAGACATCACTTGTTCCTGATCAATCGGCACAAGCTGCGGAGCTTGTTGCCCTCTTGCGAGCGTGTGAGCTAAGTGAGGGATTTCATTACAAGACCGGAGGCTACATTATGCATTATCTTTTAATGCAGTCACAAGCAGCCGCACTACATCACAAAGTAAGACAGTTCTAGAATGGAATAGTCAGATAGTATAAGAGGCATGAGCACCAAACAGACTGCCTCTTTTAAAAGCAGATAAGTTCCTTTATTTTACCTTATTGTGATTCTTTTCTCTGTTGCCTTAGCCTTGCCTTGCTACCCCTACTGCAACCTGAAAGGGCTTTACCCCCCCCCTCCCGCCTATCCTGCCATGTTCCCAATGCCTTGATTCCAATTTACGGTTTCTTTCGGCATCCCCCCCGCCCTCATTCCCCTCCTCCTCACCGGAGTTCCTGGTTCTCTGGCCTTTTTGGCGCGGGCGCGCGCTTTATGCGCTTCGATCTCTCCTGTTCCCAAATGCCAATGTCGATGCTTGTATTCATGACGGTGATTATTTTTTCATTCTGCCTCGCTTATTTTGTGTGCTTGCAGAGCGCCCGGACAACGCGCTTCCTTGCCTCCACTTCTTAATTTGTTAATTCACCCTGTTTCGCCCTTGTTTGGACGGCGATGCCTTTTTCTTTTGGCTTCGCGTCCCCTCGCTCGAGCGCTGCCCTCCTTTCGACGAGTGAACCTTGGCAACGGGAGCGCCGCGTCCTCCTGTTGCCAAGGTCCTTTCCTCTGCACCTCTCGGCAGCAGCTGAGCTCGAGCGAGCAGCTTCTGACAGTTGCTCACCTTCAATCAGCTGCTGCCGGTCACTCGTTGCTTATATTTTTAGCGTTTTCTCTCTGCCTTTTAGCCCAGCCTTTGCCCCTCCGTTTTAAGGACACAAAAAAAAAAAAGTTAATAAGGGTAGATCTTTAATCACTATATTGTTTGGCATAAATAATAAAAAATAAAAAAAAAGGCCATTTACCTTTTCCTACTAGATTAACTACCTTCTGAGCCTAAATGTCGGATCTACATTCTGATGACGCTGTAACAAGCTCCCCCAATTTTAGTGATGACTCTTTTAAAAAATGTATTCAAAGAGAAATGAGGTCCTGTATGCTGGACACCCTTAAGGAGGTTATGTCCGCTAAAGAGTTAAAAAATCTAAGAATATTGAGCCTAACCAGAGCACTGTGGGAGGTCCTAGCACCTCAATTAATTTGGGAGGTCTCAGCACCTCAAACCTTATCGGAGGTCCTCGCACCTCGAATACTTCGGGTGTCCATAGCGGCATAAACTATTCAGGTGTCCCTTGCGGCACAAATAATATGGGTGTCCTTAGCGGCACAAACTATCGAAGTGCTCATAAGAATACCGACATTGATACTGAGGACGAGGATAGGTCCCCTAATTCTTGTGATGAATTCGTCCTCGACTTAAACGATGAGGACTTTGAATTTAACATTCAACCTACTGAGGAAGAAATCCCGTCCTCGTCTAAGAATGTCATCCTCAACCCTTTGGGCGAAGAAATGTTCTCACCCCTTAACATCTCTCACCCCAGAAGCTCTAATTGGTTTCCCCAGGACCATGTTGCCAAATTCATTAAGAGATGGCTCAGAAATGCCCTAAAAAGAGATACTCATAGTATCCTCAGGGCCGAGTGTCCTAGACCCGCAATACAGGATAAGGTCTGTCAGACCCCCAACCTTGACCCCGACTTGATCAAGTTCCTGTTCAAACTTGGAAGAGACCCCAGGAAGGGTATGGAAAGGTCTCTTAAGGGCTGTCAAGATCGCCTTCTTGACATCCTCAGATCCCTGTCCAGAATTTTAGATATGGCTGAAGAATGCCACATTGACGGCACTCCTCTTGACACCGATCTCGTCAGAGGCTGGGGCCAAAGGGCCATAGTTCTCCTTGGCAATGCAAATGCAAGCCTCAACATTGAGAGAAGGAGAGTCATTCTTACTAAGATCAACCCGAAACTAGGTGATATGGCCGAAAAAGAACTCTCCCAAAATCCCAAGGGCCTCCTCTTTGGTGAGGATATGATTAAGTCTATTGGCAAGTACGTATCTACCTTTACTGCCCTCGACAAAGCACAATCTAATATGAGGAGCGTTTTTAATTCTAACCTTTTTGGACGGGCTGGAAGAAGGGGCCTTTCTTTCGGCCGTGGCAGCCAAAGGCCCTTCTCAAGATTCAGAGGTTCCAGAAGAGGCTTCTTCCTATCCAACCCTCAATTCTACCCACAAAGAGGGAGAGGATCTCGGAACAGAGGATTCAGATCCTGCGGTATACCCAACAACTCCAGTTTTCAAAGTAAGTACATCTCTTCCTCCTTCTTCTTCCCTTCCAAAGGTAGGGGGCAGGCTACAATTCTTTTTCCACATTTGGGAAACCTTAACTCAAGATCCCTGGGTATTGGAAACTGTCCGAGGTTTCAGAATAGATTTTGTCAATACCCCCACACAAACGTCTCTCCCGATAGTGCTAACCCTTTCAGAGGATCAACAAAAAATTGTAGAAGAGGAGATTGCCTCCATGCTTCAAAAAGGCGCAATCATAGAGGTTCCTTGGAGTTTAAAGAGGTTTGTAAGCACACTTTCTTGTTAAAAAAAAAGACAAAAGGTTGGAGACCCGTCATAAATCTTCGGGAATTAAACAAGTATCTGGTCTACAGACATTTCAAATGGAGGGTATTCACCTCCTGAGAGACCTTCTTCTAGAAGCAGACTGGTTGGTCAAACTAGACTTAAAAGATGCTTACTTTACCATTCTAATGGCCAAAGAACACCAACCCTTCATTCAGTTCGTTTGGAACAACCGTCTTTTTCAATTTCAGGCCCTACCTTTCGGTCTTTCTTCTGCCCCCTGCTGTTTCACCAAAATTATGAGAACTATCGCCTCGCTTCTGAGGGAAAGAGGTATTCGCTTAATTATATATTTGGACGACATTCTCATCATGTCCCAACACCATTCTCAGATCTTGAAAGACCCGAAGATTGCAATGGATCTCATAGAGAGTCTAGGCTTTATTATAAACCGGGAAAAATCAATCCTTATCCCCTCCAGATCCCTGGAGTTTCTCGGTTTTACTGTAGACACCTCAAAGTGTCTTCTCTTACTTCCCCCAAAGAAAACATGCAAAATTCGCAAAGAGATCAGGTTTGTTCTAAAACAGGATTCCCTAACTCTAAGGGAGTTAGCCAGACTTTTAGGCCTCCTTTCGTCTTCTAATCAAGCCATCTTCCCCAGGCCTCTCAACTACCGAGATCTTCAAAGGATAAAAGCGAAAGCTCTGAGATCTGGCCTGTGGTACGGAGATCTTGTTACCCTAGATCAGGAAGCCAGATCGGAACTCTCCTGGCTGGAGAATGTGGATGCCTGGAATGGCAAAGCGATCTTTGGCTCAACTCCGGAGTTCGTTTTGGAATCAGATGCGAGCCTTCATGGTTGGGGCGCTCGCCTCAAGAATCAGAACACTGGTGGTGCATGGTCTCTAGTGGAGTCCTCTCACCACATAAACTACTTAGAACTTACGGCAGGTCTATACGCTCTAATGAGCTTCAGACATTCTCTTCAAGGAAGATCAGTTATCCTGAAGATGGACAACATCT
The DNA here is from genome assembly GCA_963921515.1 of Calotriton arnoldi. Taxonomy (NCBI): domain Eukaryota; kingdom Metazoa; phylum Chordata; class Amphibia; order Caudata; family Salamandridae; genus Calotriton; species Calotriton arnoldi. The sequence continues at coordinate 805,581 of CAWUFW010008605.1, read as the reverse complement.
CTGCCGTATCCTATATCAACCGTCTAGGTGGGACCAGATCAGCAGACCTCTCCAATTTAGCCAAGAGGCTCTGGATGTTTTGCCTAGAACACAAGATTGCTCTAAGGGCGGAATATCTCCCCGGGAAATCAAACATTTCCGCAGATTGGAACTCGAGATTCCTCTTAGACTTCAGCGATTGGAAACTCGACATGAATGTCTTCAACGCTCTGAATCGAATCTGGGGTCCCCTGGACGTAGATTTATTTGCCTGCAGGCTTACTTACCAATTAGAGAATTACTTCAGCTGGATGCCAGATCCGGGCGCTCTTGCAGTGAACGCCTTCCTTCAGTGCTGGTTAAACCTTCGCGGTTACGCATTCCCTCCCTTTGCTATGATCCAAAGGGTTCTGCAGAAGATGCGACAAGACCGATGTTCTTTAATCCTAATAACCCCCTTTTGGCCTTCTCAGGCCTGGTTCCCAACCACCCTAGAGTTAGCTTGCAGCATCCCTTTCTTAATTCCAGCAGTCAGGGGTCTGGTTTCAAACACAGACGGGGAAGATCACCACCTAGTTCATTCCGGGATTTTGAACCTTCTTACCTGGAAAGTGTCAGGAGATCCAATGAATTGTCTGGCCTTTCGTCATCAGCTGCAACACTCCTCGGAGAATCTTGGGCCCCTGGAACACACTATAGGTACAACAACATTTGGAGAAAATGGTTTCGTTGGTGCCTGGAGAGGGACTTGGATTCCGTGGAGGCTCCTATCGTACACATAGTTAATTTTCTTGTCGAACAATTCGATAAGGGCCTTTCTTATAGATCTATCAATTGTTATAGATCAGCCATTTCTGCTGGTCACTCTCTTATCAACGGTAAGACGGTAGGTAAACATGTTATTGTTTGTAGAGTCATGAAGAGTATCAGGTTGAAGAGACCTCCTAAACCTAAATACCAATCCATGTGGGACGTTAAGGCTATTTTAGACCTTTTTTCAAGTTGGCCTGATAACTCTTTACTTAATAGGAAATGTCTTTCTATTAAACTTGCAACTCTCTTGTGCTTATTTTCCTGCCGTAGAGTTTCTGATATCAAATGTCTTGATATTTCTTATAGATTTTATGATATGTTTGGTGTTAAATTTGAAATTGTTAGAAGAACCAAAACTATGTCAGATTCTATTTTTTACCCTCGTTTCGACCTGTGTAAGAAACTCTGTGTTGTAGATTGTATGAAGGAATATGATAATAGAATGAGTGACCTTTGCCCTCATGATGCTAATCAACTGCTTGTTTCCTTTGTAAAACCATTCAAACCCATTAGCTCTGCCTCCATTGCCAGATGGGTCAAGTCCGCTATGAACCTAGCCGACGTTGACTTATCTAAATTCCAAGCCCACTCTCTTAGAGGTGCTATGGCCAGTAAATCTTTCTGGTCTGGTGGTAAGTTGGATGATATCCTCAAAGCAGCGGACTTGTCTAATGCATCCACCTTTGCTCGACATTATTGTAAACCAATTGAGCACATGTCTGATGTTGTCCTACACGGCTACCAACATGCATAATGTAGCCTCCGGTCTTGTAATGAAATTGCGATTCTCCTAGGAGCGACCCCTGACCTTGACTGGTAGGTCGCTCCCCCACCACACAGCTCCGTCTGTGTGCCCTGCTGCTGCCCCTGATTGTGCTCGTTTTTTTCCTTTCTGTGCCCCCTTGCTGCCCCTGATTGTGCTCGTTTTTTCCTTCCTGTGCCCCCTTGCTGCCCCTGATTGTGCTCGTTTTTCCTTTCTGTGCCCCCCTGCTGCCCCTGATTGTGATCGTTTTTCCTTTCTGTGCCCCCTTGCTGCCCCTGATTGTGATCGTTTTTTCCTTTCTGTGCCCCCTTGCTGCCCCTGATTGTGCTCGTTTTTTCCTTTCTGTGCCCCCTTGCTGCCCCTGATTGTGATCGTTTTTTCCTTTCTGTGCCCCCTTGCTGCCCCTGATTGTGATCATTTTTTCCTTTCTGTGCCCCCTTGCTGCCCCTGATTATGATCGTTTTTTTTTTTTCCTTTCTGTGCCCCCTTGCTGCCCCTGATTGTGATCGTTTTTTCCTTTTTGTGCCCCCTTGCTGCCCCTGATTGTGATCGTTTTTCCTTTCTGTGCCCCCTTGCTGCCCCCGATTGTGATCGTTTTTCCTTTCTGTGCCTGTTTCCCGCCGCTGCGCCCTGCGGCCCCGCCCCTCACTGCCCATTCGCTGCCCCATTCCCTGCTCCTCCCTCCCACCTCCCCATTTATGGCGGCCGCTGCGCAGCCGCGCGCGCTGGCGCGCCGAAGGCGCGCCTAAGGCAAGCCCGTCTGCGCCCGTCCGCGCCGTGGCCGCGCCCAGCGCCAGACCCCTGGTCCGGGCATCCCCCGCGCCCGCCACATCAACAGACGCCGATACGACGCCAGCACCCTCCACGCACTCAACCCCGGAAAAGATCACGCCTGCTACCAGGCCACCCCAAAGCGCACCCAAGGGCCCTTCACCTGCCGGAACTGCAGCTTCGCCAGCACCCGCCCCACCACCGCCCAGGAAAGAACCCAACTACCTCAGATGCATCCTCTTCAACACCCGCTCCGCCCGGCAACACGCCATCGAACTCTGGGACCTTCTCGACTCAACCTCCCCAGACGTCGCATTCCTGACGGAGACCTGGCTGAATCCCGCTTCAGCCCCCGACATCGCCATTGCCATCCCGGACGGATACAAGATCACCCGCAGGGACCGCACCAACGGAGTCGGAGGAGGCATCGCCATCGTCCACAGGAACACCCTCAGAGTCTCAACCAACACCGACGACACCCTCAGCACCGCCGAACACATGCACTTCCAGATCCACACCGATCCCAACACCACCCTCAGAGGAACCCTCATCTACAGACCCCCTGGACCCCGACCACAGTTCAGCGATTCCATCGCTGACTTCGTCAGCACACACGCCATCGCCTCCACGGACTACATCCTCCTCGGGGACCTGAACTTCCACCTCGAGAACAACAAGGACACCAACTCCACCACCCTGATCGACAACCTCGCCACCCTCGGACTCAGACAGCTCGTGACTACACCCACCCACGCCGCCGGCCACACGCTAGACTCCATCTTTTCCGCAAGCCCACACGTCTCCTTCAACCACACCTCCGAACCCCACTGGACTGACCACCACTGCATCCACTTCACCTACAGGAAGCCCACCACGCACCACCGCACCGAACAAATGCCTCGCCGCTGCTGGAGCAGAGTCACGGAAGACCAGCTAACCACAACCCTCGCCCTGAGCCCACCCGCCGAACCCTCCGACCCCGACACCGCCGCCCGCAACCTCAGACAGTGGATCGACGACTGCGTCAACACCCTCGCCCCGCTCAAGAATCCGCCCAACAGCCACACCAGCAAGAAAGCCACCTGGTTCACCGAAGACCTCCAGGCCTCCAAACGAACATGCCGAAAACTGGAGAAGATCTGGCTCCACGAACGGACAGCGGACAGCTACGCCGCCCACAAGAGCGCCACCCGCAATCACCATCACCTCATCAGATCCGCCAAAAGGGCCTCACTCAAAGACCGCCTAGACAACAACGCACACAACAGCAAAGAGCTCTTCAACATCGTGAAGGAACTCTCCAACCCCAGCTCCAACACCAACGACATCCAGCCGTCGCAAGACCTGTGCGACTCACTGGCCACCTCCTTCCACCGCAAAATCGCCGACATCCACGACAGCTTCAACACCACGACCGCCCCGGCAACCACCGAGACCACTGCCCCCACAACCACCAACCGCCTGCTCTCCTGGACCAACATCAATGATGAGGACACCAGCGAGATCATGAACACCATCCACTCCGGTTCACCGCTAGACCCGTGCCCTCACCACATCTTCAACAAAGCCAGTACAGCCATCGCGCCCCATCTCCGGAAAATAATCAACATCTCCTTCGAGACAGCAACCTTCCCGGAAAGCTGGAAGCACGCCGAGATCACCGCCTTACTCAAGAAACCCAAGGCAGACCCCAAGGACCTCAAGAACTTCCGACCCATCTCTCTGCTCCCGTTCCCCGCGAAGGTCACCGAGAAAATCATCAACAAACAACTGACCCGCTACCTCGAGGAGAACAACATCCTGGACCCTTCCCAGTCCGGCTTCCGCAGCAACCACAGCACCGAAACCGCCCTCATCGCCGCCACCGATGACATCAGGACCCTGCTAGACAACGGAGAAACAGCAGCCCTCATCCTCCTGGACCTATCAGCCGCCTTCGACACGGTCTGCCACCACACACTACGAACACGCCTTCACGACGCCGGGATCCAAGAGAAGGCCCTGGACTGGACCACATCCTTCCTTTCCGGCAGAACACAAAGCGTCCGCCTCGCCCCTTCCGATCCAAGGCCACCAAGATCATCTGCGGCGTACCCCAAGGCTCCTCCCTCAGCCCAACGCTGTTCAACATCTACATGGCACCCCTCGCCCACGTCGCCCGACAGCACAACCTCAACATCATCTCCTACGCCGACGACACCCAGCTGATCCTCTCCCTCACCAAAGACCCTCACACCGCCAAAGCCCACCTCCACGAAGGAATGAAGGCCGTCGCCGAATGGATGAGGACCAGCCGCCTGAAGCTGAACTCGGACAAGACGGAGGTCCTCATCCTTGGTTCCAACCCTTCAGCCTGGGATGACTCCTGGTGGCCAACATCACTGGGAACAGCCCCTCCACCCACCGACCACGTACGCAACCTAGGGGTCATCCTCGACCCCACCCTCTCCATGACTAAGCAGGTCAACGCCGTTTCCTCATCCTGCTTCAACATCCTCCGAATGCTCCGCAGGATCTTCAAGTGGATCCCCACCGAAACAAGAAAAACAGTCACCCAGGCCCTCGTCACCAGCAGGCTGGACTACGGAAACGCCCTCTACGCAGGAACGACGGCTAAGCTCCTGAGACGGCTGCAACGCATCCAGAACGCCTCTTCACGTCTTATCCTCGACATCCCCCGACGCAGCCACATCACACCCCACCTGAGAGACCTGCACTGGCTCCCTGTCAACAAGAGGATAACCTTCAAGCTCCTCACCCACGCACACAAAGCACTCCACAACTCTGGACCAGCCTACCTCAACAGACGACTCAGCTTCTACACCCCCACCCGCCAGCTCCGCTCGACCAGCCTCGCCCTCGCCACAGTCCCCCGCATCCGGAAAACGACCGCCGGCGGCAGATCCTTCTCCCACCTCGCCGCCAAGACCTGGAACACCCTCCCCACCAACCTCCGACAGACCCAAGACCTACTGGCCTTCAGAAGACTCCTCAAGACCTGGCTCTTCGATCAGTAGCAGCACCACCCCCCTCTTCCCCCAGCGCCTTGAGACCCTCGCGGGTATGTAGTGCGCTTTATAAGTGACTTGATTGATTGATTGATTGATTAACATGACTAGAGAATCTGGATTTCATTAAAGACACGGATGCTAACATTATCCCACCCGTCCCTTCCCTTGGACGGATTATTCTTTAATTTAATTTATTTTTGAATGGCTTATTCTGATTGTTTGTTTTTATTCTACTGCCTGTATTTATTTATTATTGCTGTATTATTCCTATTTGATGTATTGTTTATTTCAACGATACTCTCATTTTCCTCCTTCTTTTTCAGACAACTCCTCTTAATGGACTCTTCGTCTCATCCTTGTTTCCTCCTCACTTCTCTTCGTTCTCCCCTTCCGGATTTTCAAGATGAAGATGAAGTTCATTTTTCTTGGAACTTTTCGTTAATTCTCCACATTTAAAAGAGGCAGTCTGTTTGGTGCTCATGCCTCTTATACTATCTGACTATTCCATTCTAGAACTGTTTTACTTTGTGATGTAGTGCGGCTGCTTGTGACTGCATTAAAAGATAATGCATAATGTTAGCCTCCGTGTCTTTAATGAAATCCAGATTCTCTAGTCATGTTAATAGGAGAATCGCAATTGACTGTCAATATTTATACTGACAGTCAATATGCGTTCGGAGTCGCCCATTATTTTGGGCGGCTCTGGGCAGAGAGGGGATTCCTGACCTCACACGGCGCAAGGATACAGCATGACCCTCTGATACATAGGCTCCTGTCAGCCCTAGCACTTCCCAAAAGATTGGCGATAGTGAAGTGTAGCGCCCATAAAGCGATCACTGATGATGTAGGGAAGGGAAATGCGTTTTCAGACCAAACAGCTAAAGAGACAGCTAGGTCCAAGATGAAGAGGATGTTTGTGGCAGAGCCAGCTCGATGGGTACCTGAGGGTGGGATGTTTGAGGACACATTAGAAAATGTGAAGGAGATTCAAAGTGAGGCAACAGTTGAGGAGCTGGCAACGTGGCAGGAGAGTACGGGGCGCTTAGATGAGGAAGAGTGCTGGACCGATAAATCGGAAAAGCAGAGATGGATGTTACCAGATGCATACGTATTACCTGTAGTTACGATGGCCCATGGTCCAGCTCACATTAGTGCGAGGGGGATATGTAAGCTATTGGACCCCGTATGGCAAAATGATAACACCCCTAAGGTACCGGCCCATCTAGTGAAATATTGCATGGTTTGCCTGATACATAATCCAGGGAAAGGTACCCCTACACCTCCTGGTAATTCTGCACCCCCCTCTTTCCCTTTTGAGGTTCTCCAGATGGATTACATCGAAATGGAACAGGTTAACAACTTGAAGTACGTGCTGGTGCTCGTTTGTGCATTCAGTAAATGGATTGAGGCATACCCCACTAAAGAGAGCACAGCCATGGCGACGGCGAAAGTCCTATTGAAGGAGTTCTTCCCACGCTTCGGCTTGCCCCGTTTGATTTGGAGTGACAACGGAAGTCACTTCAATGCAAAAGTGATTCAGTTGGTATGCGACGGCCTGCATATTAAGCAAAAGTTCCACGCAGCAAACCACCCCCAGTCGGCTGGTTTAGTTGAGAAGTACAATGGTACTCTCAAGTTGAAGATGGCTAAGATCAGGGAGAGCACAAGGTTGCAATGGCCGGATGCATTACCCCTTGCCCTATTATCCACTAGAGTGACAGCGCATTCCAGAACGGGGTTATCCCCACACGAGGTGGTCTTTGGCCGCCCCGCAAATGTGTGGGGTGTACCCCGCCCGCGCCATTTCTCTGATATTGAATACCCGTTGCTTGTGGATTACCTTTATGAGCTGACTAAAAATTTGCGTTCTATTCATCAACAGATCCACGAGGCACTGCCGCCAACACCTGAGTGGCCAGGGCACAGTATCCAGCCTGGAACGTACGTGCTGGTACGCAATTACCAGAGGCGAGGTTGCTTGGAGCCACGGTGGAGGGGTCCCCTGCTGGTCCTCCTGGCAACAAGGACCGCTGTGAAGGTGGAGGGACGGAAGAACTGGATCCATTCATCCCACTGTAAGCGGGTCCCACTCCCTCTCCCCTACAATCAGTGGGTCCGCGAGGGGATTGGGGACCACAAGACGAAGAAGGTCCCTCGCTGTATCCCCTTTTCTGATGCCCGGCTGACCTGGGCGCAGACGGAAGAGGAGAATGATGCTGCTTTGAGTGAGGCGGTGCCTCCAGAAATAAAGGCTGCCGGGGTCTCTCCTCCATCTGGTCCACAGGAGCAGGAGTCTCAGTCCGACGACTCCCCTGAGTTTAAGGTCCTTTTCCGAGACGAGTCAGTGCCAGGAGTGGCTCGATACAATTTGCGTCCCCGGCGGAGGGACAGTGCACCCGAGGGACAGTCAGGTTAGTAGAGATGGACTTCTGGATGAAGAATAGGGCTTGTGTAATCTGCCTATGGTACCAACAATAGTTTAGGGACAGAGAGATTGGTGCACTGTCTGAGACATTGGACAGGATAAGTGGGGGGTGCTTTCCAAGGAGGGAAGTTGCCCTATCCTGAGCGAAGAGACAGCAAGGGTTGTGATCGTGCAGCCCTACCGCGACGTGCTCGTTAGCACCACCGTTGAGAGACACTAAGAGACTATTTTTCTTTTTTGAAGTGCTTGTTAGCACCACCGATACTAGACACTAAGAGATTATTTTTTCCTTTTTTCCCCTGTATACCTAGCTCCATAGCACGGACTCTCCTCTGGTAGTTTGATAGATGAAAATGTACCCCTTTGGTCAAATAGTTATGGAAGAGGAACAGCTATTAGAGGGACGTCGTCTTGACCAACATAGCCCCATTTGGTCGGGCTGGCCCACTAAGACGAAGATAGTGTTCCTAGTAATAGTTTTTATAGCGTTGGTGGCAGTGTTAGGCATCCTATGGTTTTTAGAAGAAAGACATCCTGTACACACTCTGATTGCAACGACTACAGCTCCCCCCGAGCATGTCTTTGTCACCCTAGCCCCGCATAAGGAAAGACATAGACAGACCTATGTAGATAATGTCTTCCTTCAGATGCTCCATCAGGCCCATCATACCACCAATGTCACTGATTGTTGGGTTTGTGGTTTACTCCCCTCAGTAATACACAAAAATGACCTGTTATTGTCCTTGCCCTTCTCTTATTTAGCCAGCTGCGAAGCCTGGTTTCAGTTGTTCACTATGGTATATATCCATTATCATTCAGATGCGATGAATATGACGTACCTTGATTATGAGACTGTACTGGGTTATATAGCAACACACCAAGGATTTACTCCGGGAAAGAATGGGGCAGCTGACACGCTTCATCCCGCAGCATGCATGAATGTGTACGAAAGGAAGAAAAATGTAACATGGCTTCTAGAAGAGATGACAGGTTTTCAAGACTTTAACGTCACTGAATATTTTAGGTCCTTCCAGTTACGTAATATTACTCAAGATAAGGCTATGCCGGTACCAGTGATTAACACCACCACTAGTTTCTGTGTCCCAGGGTTTGGAAATGTCCCGGTAGGAGAGAGTATTTGTAATTACACTTATGATTTGAACACCACCAGTAGTCCACCATTGCTTCCGCCCCACAATGTGTACTTCGTCTGCGGGTCCCATGCTTACATATGGCTTCCTAGGGGGTGGTCTGGTGTGTGCTATGTGTCCTTTCTCTTGCCCCCTGTATTTATTGCACCCTCCAATCATCATAGAGACCACAGATTACGGCGCAGGAGTGCGCACCTGACTCGAGTGAGGCGGGTTCTTGACACAAATGATATCGATGAGCCTGACACTATCTTGTAGCAATTTACAGATGCCATGAAGGGTATTCTGCCTTTTGAGGCCCCATGCACAACAGCCGTAGTATACGCCGACTCACAAGGGTGGTAGAGGGAGTCATTAACACTACTGTGGGAATACTGACCAACATCACAGCTGAGCTTCAAGCCACGAGACTTGTTGCCCTTCAAAACAGGATGGTGTTAGACGTCATCCTTGCTGATCGGGGTGGGGCCTGTCGTGTCATCGGTAGTAGTTGCTGTGTGTACATACCAGATCACGCCCCGAATGTATATGCAGCTATACAAAAGCTACACAGACTAGCATCTGACATCCACCAGGAGAATGGTACATGGTCTTTGTCAGGGTGGTTTTGGAGTCTGCTAACTACGTGGGGCTGGAAAATACTCCTATTTTTAGTGGCCATTACCGGTGTGATATTCACCTGCTGCCTGTGCATCAATTGCCTTCCCGCCTGTTGTTCTTATTGTATGCAGAAGTTAACACCCAAGGCTGGAGTTCAAGGACAAAAGGATAAAAATTCTGTCATGATGGTACAGGCTGTTCAAGATTTACTATCCATAGATGAGTGCATTTTTGAATATTGATATGTGTACCTGTTTAATTTTGCTAATCATTGCCCCAATGATCCACTGCTATATTTGTGCCCTTCTGCCTCCCCTTCCATTAGAATTGTAAAGACCCTAACCTGATAGCATCAATAAAGACTTAGCAATGAATGCTAAAAGGAGGGTCTGTTAGAATCGAAATGTCTTCCCTTCCCGTCCTCCATGATATATGCTATGTTGTGTTACCATTCATGTAGCTATGTTATATAATCGTGATTTCTATTATGCATGTGCCCGGCTACAGTAGGGTAGAGTAGGCCTAAGTTAGCATCTGAGACGCCATTTTCCCTCTAGCGCTCTCCTTATTACACTGTGAGCAATCCCCGGTCCCTGTGCCCCCGCTCTCTGCTTGCCTCAGCAGACGCCGCTGTTCAGAAAGGTTCTCATATCTCCTCCAAGGTCGGAACCCAGATGCACAAAGAGAATAGTTTATTCAGCTCTGCATTCCTGTCATCAGACATAGCCATGCTCCCACACTAGAGAGAGCTGAGATCGAGTAAGACGGCCTTGGAAGTCTGATAACGTGTACCCATTCTGCAGGTGTTAGCTCATCTCTCAGTGCCTCCTTTGTCAGCCTCTGTGCCCAAACAGTACTTTTACATTAGGGGCGGGGTTTTCGAGAGGTGTTGGAAGGTTTATTCCATGGTACCACATGTTTGGAAGTCAGTCCCCTCGGTAGCATCTTAGGAGGCTAGTCAGACTGGACTCCGCTGCAGGGCAATTTACAATAAAGAACTTTGGTTTGTATTCTCTACTGCGTCACTCACTCTTCATTTCTTGGAAGGCTGAGAGGAGGTCGCGAGTGACCCTGGTGGCCCTAATCGGGTCACTTCCTTCATACTGAGTCACGAGGAAAATTTCGATGCCTTTTGACAATGTGTTAAAACGTTAAGCAAGTCCTCTCAGACTGTTACTGCTTTTGATATTGCAAATTGACAAATGGATAAAGCAATGCTGCCACTTGTGCAGCCTTCTAGCACTCAGCCTTGCGGCTCTAATTCACTAACAATTTCTCGGTCAATGCTCTGCTATTAGATTTGCTGTGATTGACCAGAGAATTGTTTCTTTTACACACTTCCATTCTTAATCCAATTAGGGCTTGCTCTCTGAAGCGCATCATTTCTTGCTTGAGCACTTCTTGTTTTATGGAACCATGTAACTGAATTCTTGGTCTCCCATGAAGTTCATTTGACAATCTGAACTTTTACGAATCGCTTCCCACCCCAAGTTCCTTTGCCTTGTCAGAAATCGAGTAGTCTTCTTGTCCACTCTTGCTCCAAAGAATTTGCAAAAATAATTTCTTACCTTCACAAGCCGAGGGGTGCAACCACAAAAGATGGGAATCTGAACAAGCCAGCAACAGACTCAGCTCTCAGCCGTGCACTTTACAGAGCATCGTCTGAAAATGTCCTTAAAATAAATGTACGCATTTCAATTTAGAGTTCACATTTGCCAGCATTAACAACTTTTCTTTTCTCGGCTGAGCAATCTATTTTTCACATAAGCATGAAGCTTCATCTTCTGCAGCCACCAAACATGCTCTTCATTAAATTAAAAAGGCAGGCAGCCAAAAATTCAATTCTATTGCTTAAGTGCACTCCAAGAACACATTTTGGCACTGTCTAATTTGTAGAAGAATGAGTGCCGGTGTCCAAAGCTCTGCTATTCCATGTCGGTGTCTAAATGCGTAGTCCTCAGTCCTCTTTCATACACTACCAGACACTGACTGCCCCTTTGGCTCAGTTTTGCAGGCCCCTGCTTTCTCCGTTTGTGAGGGTTTCCCCGTCTTCTCTTCCTCCCTTTCCCCTCTTCTGTGTTTTTCTCTCTTTTGCTCTGGGTCAAACTCTTTTGAGGAAAATAACTGCCAGTCACCAAAACGGAGCGCTGGTGTGCCCCACCTGCAACCACCGGCTCAACTTCACCACTGCATTTTGGCACCAAACAATATGCCAAAAGACCAGCATCTTATTAAATGATTGTTGATGGACAGTCATTAACGGAATGACCTGGCAAGAGAGGTTCAAGAGCCAAGGAGAACACCTAACCAGGGTTTGTCTAGCTTTTCGATGAACCGTACTTGTGGATGCCAAACTCTAAAACAACGCATATCCCACCCTGGATTCAAGTTTATCCTGGACCTCCCACCGCACAAGTACTATTTACCATTGTCTAACTTTATCCCCTGAGGAGAGCCTAGAGTCCTTGCCATCTAATTCCATAACAGTGCTGGACTGGAATATAAAAAGACAGGACTGTGGCAAGGATGCAATGGTTTCAGCTTCCCAAAAGCGGCATTGCTTGTAAGTTTGTGTTTCATGCAGTGGCGAGGTTCATCAACAAATGCCTTCTGCTATGAAGCCAGAATTCTCTTTACGGAACATTGCTAGGTCAAAAGAACTGAGACATGTATTCAGTCAGTGGAGAAAATAATACTATTTAATGGCACAGGGCCAAATTGAGCAAGGAAGGACTGGAGCAGGCTTCTCCAACAAGTAGCTCGGGAGCTACTAGCTGCTCTACAGGTACCTGTAAGGAGCATTCCTGAGTGCAGCCCAGCCTACTAAATTAGAAGCTTTTGCTACCGAAACTGGAAGACGTGTTTTTGAGACTAAAATGTGTACATTTTCAGAACCCACAAGCTGATGTTTGAGAAAAAATGGATGAATTTCTAAAATATATTTAAAGTTGATTTTCAGTGATAAATCAAGCAGGATTTGGGAAACTTATTACTAATATTATTAGCTCGGTACCTGGGGAATTGCAGCTATGGGTGTTAGGTGTTACCAACATAGAGGCATTCTGCTTTGACAAACCTGTTTTCACAATACTGCTGGCAACCCTGCCTCATGAACTGAAGTGATCACTGGAGGATTTCTTGCATATGGTTGCCACTAATGCACTCTTGCCTGATGTGGTCACTATTAATATCAGTAGCTGGGGATGATTTTCATTGAACATAAGTAGCTATTACAGAAAAGTTTGGAGACCCCAGAACTGTTGGCTTCAAGCTCCGAGATGTAAGATGCAGACTACCTCAGCTCTGGTATGTTATGACCACGGTCCCTAAATGTGGAACTGTCTTAATTTTCCATCAAGAAAAGCACAATTTATGAAAACCCTGGACGAAACTTTAAAAAGTCACTATTTGTGTCATGTTTTTCACTATAGTGTACTACATAAACTGGTGATTTTATTTGTGGACATATGTGTTATGCACTGTTTCGCAGTGCCTACTAGAACTGCAGGGGCCTAAAATATTTCTTAAGACCCCGCTGCCAGTGCTGCTGAATACTCGGTCTGCCGAATACCAAAGCTGTGTAGTCTTGATTTAACCTCATGCTTCTTTCACCATACAATATAAGTCTGAAGATAAAAAATAAATGCTGGCCACTCTGAATGAGTGCCGGTATGCACCACCTGAAACCACCAGTACAAATTAGGCACTGCTCATTCTTTGAAACAACTGATTGCTTGTCTGGTTCATGCACAACAAAATCTTTAATTGGAAATGATAACTGCTTTTGTAGAACCAGGGAATTCTCTCGAGAGTTATTTAAATGGAATAAAAGAGACTCACAGAAAAACCACATTGACATAGCTATTAAATGGTTACCAACTTTTTATATTGAATATAAAAGCACATTATTAGTAGATTCTAGACATTAAAGAATGCCACATTTCCTGCAACAACCAATTCTATCTTTTGGAGCAAAGGAAAATACCAAGCCAAAGTAGAAAGCAAGAATAAAACCTGAAAGAAACATTACAAAAGAAAACCATTCCCATTAAAATAATTATTCTGAGGTGTTTTGGCTCTGGCAACTCCCTGTGGGGAAACATGGCTGCAGCAGGTTCACAGCCTCTGAAAGGCCTTTTTGGGACTGTGCAGTGTTTAATATCTGGAGACATTCCAGGAGAGACTCAAAATGCAATGTGTTTTTTGTGATGGATGGCCCTATTAGGTGAGGGCACATGGAGTGTTTTCCAGGAGCACCCTGGATCCTTTGTGTTCGTAGCAGAAAGATGTTAACTGAAGTCCCGAAAGCTCTGTCTGCAGTGTCTGAAAGGTGAATTGGATTTCTGTATTTAAAAAGTGTGTCTTATTCTAACTTCGCAAACTGCTGTTTCCACATGCTCCAGGTACAGTCCTACATGTATTCTTCCAAGTCTATTTTGAAAAATTCTCTCCTTAATTGTATTCCTTTGCTTATTTGCAGTGCAAGTAATACATCCCCTAAAACGTTAAACCCCGCCAGCTTAGCTAATTGTCGTAATGATCGATTTTCCCGCCACTTTATCTGCTTCAGTCCCCAAGCGAAATACAGTGCAGGCGGAGAGGCGAGCAGACGAAAACACACACATAAATAAAACAAACTCATTTGGAATCTGCTTGTGACTAAACAGAACAAAAATCCTGTTTTGACACTTCAACGCAGAATATTTTCATTCATATTCTGATTTTTTAAGCTACACCTCCGCGTTCTCGGCACCATCTGCTAGTCTTTAAAATGCTTTTGTTTAGTTCTGCCATGTGTCACGCTGTTCTCTCATTAATCCTGCTTCTAATTTTGTACCGCCTTTTGACACATTATTTGTGATATTGTGATGCCCTTGTTTAGAAAGGGAACTCTGGAATTCTGTTGGCTGCCCGTGGTCCACGAAGGGGACCCTCCTAAGAGGGCGGCCGCCTTAGTGCCACATGAGGGCACACGAGTCAGTCCAGTTGTTAGGGACCCACGATGGGTCCGCGTGCCTCGTCACTTCCGGTAAGTGGTGGGCGGGGGATGCAGTATAAATGCTTCTCCCCGCCCATCTGGCGGCCTCTTTGTGGCTGCCCGTTATGCTGTTTTGACGCCGGTTGGACTGTGGCCGGGTCCGGGAGCTGCTAGTCAGTGCGGTGAGTGTGCCCCCATCCCCACCCATCTGGGCGACACCAGCTTGACCTCGCCTGGCGGGGGCAGCTTTTCCCGGACCTGTGGACGGCCTGATTTAACCCCCTGCGACATTGTGCTTTTGGTGGCACAAAGGCCTGGGGAGGGCCGCAAGAGCGTGTGGGCCGTCCTCCACGGCGCAGATACGCCGCCTCCGCCCAAGTGCTGGCATGTGGGGGCAGAAATCGGGTATTGTGGCGGCCGGGGGGGTGCAAAACTCCTCGGGCCTCCGGCGGGCCCTCACATAAGTTATTGAGATTGACGGGGCGGGACAGTATATTCTATGGTGACGTAGCGCGAGATCACAGCAGGCCACTTTGCGATAGTACGCTCAGGCTAGAGCAACTCCCGCCACTTACCACGGAGCTGGCCTCTATATTATGGAGGGATTCGAAGCCTTACTGTGGGGGCTTAGTGATGTCCAGGTGCCGCCACCAGCTTGCCTCATGCCCCCATCAGCGCCTCGAGCCCAGTCGCACGGAGGCGCCGCCTTCGCCCCAGCCATCAGGTTATAGGGCGGCACTTTCCCTGATATGTGGGGGTGGGCGCAAGAGGTGGGACTGCACAGGCTTCTTGGTGCGTGGTCCTGGTGGGCCTGATGCCTTGCTGGCCCGCCTGCTTTGGTGTGGGGGCTGCTTACGCTCGGCAGAGAAGGGAGAGCAAGCCGTACCAGTTGGGCGCCTTCCTCTTCCGGTCAGCCTGCAGGGGTTGCGGGGGCTCGTCTGGGGATCCGGTGCCTCAGGTAAATCGCAGCATCCTCAGGGCGGGAGCCGAACATGCGGGGGGTCATGCAGGTTCACTTGCGGTGGGGCATTCCCATCGGGAGGAGGGCTGGCTGCACGGCCCCTTCAAGTTAGCTCGCGTGGGCATGCGGTGAGGTGCGGGCGTTATGCAGGCTACTCCCGCTCTTGTCTGGGTCGCTGTGCCCCGGCCTGCGGGTGGCCAGTTCCGGGTGGTCCGCAGCTGACCTTGACCCGCGTGGGCCTGCTGCGAGCCATGTGCAGGCTCCTTCCGCTTGTGCCCGGTGTCGCTTGGGCTCCGTCCGGCAAGGGCCAGTTGTGAGGTGCGGGCCGGGCAGGCTCCTCCCGCGTTTGCCTGGTGTCCCTCCTGCGGGGGGGCCGGCGGCAGGGCCTCTGCCCGTGTGTGAGAGGATGTCATGTGCGGTGCACCTCCAATAGCAAAGCAAGTTGCGTGAGGGGGGCCAGCGTAGTATGGGCCCGGGAGAGGCTCCCTCCTCTGATTCCTCCCCGACCTGGGTTTTGGTTGCCGGGTGGAGGGCGGCGAGCGCGTGGCTACCTCTTGTGCGGCAATCAGTGCCACGCGACTCCGGGCCGAGTTCCTCTGGCTGCAGGGGAGCACCCTCAACAACGGAAACGCCGTTTTCAGGCTCCTTGCGGCATGGTGTGCAAGTAGGGCAGGGTAGCAGCACCATTGTGGCAGCCCGCTCGTGTCCCGGACCTGGTCTGCTCCAGCGCGCGGGCACATTAACTTGTGATTTGGGCGAATCCCATCACCTCCCCGTGTCCAATAAACAAATAGCTCTGACCGGGTCCGTGTGTGATGTAAATGGTCCTCATGTAAAGCGCTCCTATACCTGCTGGTCGTGTTTGCGCTATACAAATCGGCACTAGTCAGTGTACAAAGGAATGAGGGAGAACTCTGACTAAAGGGGAAAGAAGCACTTTAAAACCGCGGGTTTAACACAGCCTTGTGTATAGGAGTCTTTCAAACCCCTGACGGCGCCTGGCTGGGTAATTCAGAGGAATAGAAATGTTTAATGCGCAACCTCGGTCATCTGCCTCTGAAATGGTTTGACATTGTGAGGTACAATGATGACTTTCCATTCATGTATCTCCGATCAGTATAAGTGTTATACAATTGTTTTATTAAAACGGCAGGGGGGGAGGGACTCATACTCTCACCCCAGCCAATACAAGCACAGGGATACACCTTTGCAGATTTGAACCTTGCATTAAGTTCCAGCCTTGTTTCGTCAGTATCCGCAAGGTGAGATAGTCAACCCTGGACTTCCTAAGTGCCGCAATGGCCTACCAATGCTGATTCGCTGGATCAGGTTTACCGGAGCGAAGTGTGAGCGGGTGGTTCCTGGTGCGCGGCACTGTCTCTTATTGTTCAGCTCCGGCGCTTGTGACAGCCCACCATTTAGCACTGTCGGTCTAGTTTTAGAGAGGACCACTACAGCGTGCATTGAGTAATTCAATCTCATTGAGATTGCTATTGCCTGCTGCCCATGCCGTTCTATTAGCGGTGGGAGTATGGAATAGTCTTTATTGTCACCTTGGACAGGTGTCAGGGTTAGGAGTTGTGATGTTACTGGGAGTGGCAGCACAGCAGGAGCCATGTGTGGGGCAAACTGAAGTGGCCGCCTGACGTCAGTCCGGGCACATAGTTGCACAAGTGTCAGGGTCAGTAGTTAGGATGTCAACAGGTTTGGCAGCACGGCAGGAGTATGTATGGCGCAATTTAAGGGGCCGCCTGGTGTCAGTCCTGGCAGATAGTTTTATACAAGTTAAGCACCTTACGTGCTGAATTGTGAGGTCTTTTGGGCACAGCTGGGCCGATGTTAGGGCAAGGAGTTCGGGGCGGTCGCAGTCCTTCCTGCCCGGGTCTCGAAGTACGGGGGCAGTCACATGGGCAGAGCTCCTTGTTGATGCAGATCGTGAACCTATTGCGAGTTTTGGGAAGGCACGACATAGCACAAGACCTGCAATATTCGTACATCCTCCAGTTACCTTCGGTATACCTGCCGCCCATTTCTCACGCGTTCATTACCTCCCCTAGCCACCCATTTCTCACGCTTTCATTACCTCCCCCAGGTGCCGCACCACCAGATGAGCAGTACCCTTCCTCAGGGTTTGGGTCCCCTTTGTAAGATAGGGCTGCATTGGGTGCGGGGATAAGGGGGAAATCTCTCAATGCTAATGGTTCAGGTAGTTCCAGCTCAGTTAAAAGGTGTGTGGATGCAATGTTCCTAAAGGGTTATCGCTGTGTAATGGGTCGACATGTTTCGTGCCCTTATCGCTCCTAACGAGTCGTATGTCACTTCATCAGGACCTAAGTGAATGAGTGGTGCACTACCGGAGGTCTGGTTCCTAAAGTGTTGGGTGGTAACCAGACAACTTAGAGTGACGCCCTAGTAGACCTATACTGGGCAGTTGATGACCCCCAGTATAGTGGTCTACGGCCTGATGGGGAAATACAGAGCACGTGTTGCTCTGATGTGCGGGGTGGTCGGCAACTAGCTGTAACCCTTCCCTCGCTCTGGGCACCGTTATTGGGCAGACAACAATAAAGAATTCTTTAGATTATTTACACCAAACAGGTAGAGTTGATAAAGGGTTGGTCAACTTGTCGACATGTTCTAGGCTCTGTGGTGACTTGCGGGGGGTTTATAAGGTATGAAGCTGCCCCTCCCCAAGCCTGAGACATGAAACGCGGCGCTCTTATAGAATGAAGACTTGGGGGTTTTATGTTTATGCCTAGGAAATCAAAAATTTGCCCCAAGTACTTAGCTTTGCATAAGAGGAGAAGTTTTTCATGCAACAGCACTTTGTTAAAATTAGGAACCGTGTAGAGCGAGCTACAGCTATATCTGACAATAGACTCATCCCCATACTCAGGCCCATGGCGCGGTGCACGGGTAGCATTTTGTTCCCTTATACAGTATTTATTTAGTGGTTAAACAGGACTAAGGTGGGGATACCTTTGGCAGTATTTCCATGCCTGAACGTACGTAGGGATGAAGTAATAGTGTCCATACTTTTGTATAGGAAGTTTGTTAAAAGGTTCATTTGGTCTAACAGTGCCAGGTTAACTGGGACGACTTGTACAAGAGACAAACATGAGTGGTTCTCAACACTGTTGGTTAGGAGGGATGTTGTCAAGAGCAGAACTCAAACTAAGTAGTATTAAACACATGTGGTATCTTTCCAAGGGGCACATCGGGTTGGGGCAGTACGACATTTTCAAGTACAACCGGGGATCCCCTCATTTATGTCAGATCCTGCTTATTTGTTGTTTCCGCAGAGTTTGGGGCAGGTTAACTGGCCGCATCTTGTCTCTGTGGGTTTGATGTGTGGTCGGGTCAATTGACCGAGTACTGCCATTTTCGCTTGGTATATATGGGCATGTAGGAATGCCAGGCAAGATTCCAGCAAAGGCAGGTAGCAGTACTTATGGGGTATGTGATGTATTCTCTCACTGGCAGGCCGCCATGCAAGGGGACCATGTACCTAGGTCACACACATCAGGCAGAGGTGCCCAGTGGAAGCATGAGGGGGACTGCACAGAACAGGACACCTCACAGGTTAGATGCTAGCGAATTGTGGCTGTACTACTGCACATGGCAAAGTAAACCTGGACTGATTCACATGCGGGGTGTGGTGGTGGTGGTCCCTACCTCATTTCACAGGATCACTCCCTGTTGGGCCTATCTAACGATCATCTTAATGGGCTTTACAATTTACAGCCTCTTTTGTCTCTGCCATACTGTGAGTAGGTTAGCCATGGACTTTAATAAGTGCTGCAATGGCCCCCTAATGCGATAGTACAGCATCTAGTTTACCGGTGCTATTTGTACCGTCATTAGCACCAGCAGGGGCTCACAGGGGTAGAAGTAAAGCTTCCTTTTATTTCGCCCGGGATTGGGGCTGACAATGTCATCAAACTTTGCAGCCAGAAACTGAATAGGCAAAGACATACCTGTGAGGGTGCAACGCGCACTCAGCAGTAGAGCCAGCTAAGTTTCAACATAATCCTGGTATACCGTCAGTGATAAACGTAAGGTCATGGGCTGCACACGAAGAGGCACTTTCTGTCAGCTGGGGCGTGAGTGTGCCAGTCCCAAGAGGGTGCGGGTTGCCTTGTTAGTGCTGATATGGAGGGGATGGAGCACTAATACGGACAACTACCAGAGCACATTTTGCAGTCATAGTTAAGGTTAAATTGATTAAATTGATGGCATGTTACCAGTTGCTTCAGTTAAGCGAATTTTCCTTGGGAGTTGTCAGCGAACATTTGGACTGCAATGTTGGTGGTTAGCCGGTTGGCAGGCCTTTTAGATGTGTTCCTAGCTCAGGCATGTCCAAGTATGGGTTAAGGTGCCTGAAGGTGGAGTGGCAGAACTGAAAGGGGCTTGGGTTCGACCGCTGGTCACAGGTTCAGATCCTGGTAGGTCCACTTAGCAGTTCATCCATCTGAGGTCGATGAAACGAGTACCATTGAGTTGAGTAACAATAACATGTGCAAATTCTCCCGCCCTATAGCCTTGGCTGGCAGCCATGCAGGTTGTGGAAGTTGTCATCCAACGAGTGTGCTATGGTCCATAAGACTGGGGAAACCCCTGGGTTAAGCACAAATGGGCTACAAAGTATTAAATAACACTTGGCATTCCCAGTATTAAAAAAAAAGGGCAGGTATTTATACATATGGTTCCCCTCCGGTTCACACTGTCCTGTCTGCTCCCTGGTATCCTAGCAGAAGTTTGGGAGGGCAAGGCGTCACCTAGGGTGGTGACTGGCTGAATGCGATGGACATACTCCGACAAGTGCTATACACAGATAACTGGGTGAGAGGAAGTAAGGCGGGCTTGATAACTCTTACTTCTACCCGCATTGGCACATCTTGTCAGGAGTGGCTTGTCAAAGGTATTGCTCTTCGGCCAGGCAATGTTAACATGGAACCAACACCAAACTAATTGTTTTAGGTCATCCTGGGCGCATATACATGAAGGGCTGGGCGAGGCGGGTACCACCGATACTGGGTCCCCCCTTCGAGTTGCAGACTCAGCAGGACATGCTAACAGGTGGGGCAAGAGTACCATTGAGTTGAGTAACAATAAATTTGGGTAAATTCTCCCGCCCTATAGCCTTGGCTGACAGCCATGCAGGTTGTGGAAGTTGTCATCCATCGAGTGGGCTACAGTCCAAAAATTGGGGGAAACTCTGGGTTAAAGCACAAAAGGGCTGCAAAAGATTAAAGAACACCTGGCATTCCCAGTATTCAAAAAAGGGCAGGTATTTATACATATGGTTCCCCTCCGGTTCACTGTCTTGTTTGCTCCCTGGTGTACTAGCAGAAGTTTGGGAGGGCAAGGTGTCACCTAGGGGGTGACTGGCTGAATTCGAGGGACTTGCTCCGACAAGCGCTATACACAGATAACTGGGTGAGAGGAAGTAAGGCGGGCTTGATAACTCTTACTTCTACCCGCATTGGCACATCTTGTCAGGAGTGGCTGGTCAAAGGTATTGCTCTTCAGCCAGGCAAGGTAACATCTAACCAACACCAAGCTAATGGTTTTAGGTCATCCTGGGTGCATATCGGTTGGAAGGTGCCATTATACTAAATGGGGGCGGGGGGCCAGGTCGATCCTACCATGTTTCTCCTTTTCAGGGCAGCACTGAAGGGCTGGGCGAGTGCCCCGGATACTGGGTCCCCCTTCGAGTGTCAGACTCGGCAGGACATGCTTGCAGGTTGGGCGATGGGAATCCCAAGGCGTCTAAGGGTACAGCCGGCCGTAGGCCACCCTGGAGAGGGGTAGTGTTATTGTGCAGGCACGGGAACAGCTCCTGTAGAAGCAGTGGCATGGGCGGGGGAGGCTCCCCTCCCATCACTGTGGTCTGACACCTGGGGAGCAATTATTCGACTTTCCAGGGTAGGAGGGTCATGCTGCCTGAATTGAATTCCTCCTGGTGAAAGTTATGCAACCATTGGGGGGCATGTGAGTTTGATGGTCAGAGATAACCAATGTAGTAGAGGAGGGGCCCGGCCAGGGGATGCCGTGGAAAACTCACGCAGGAGAGTTAAGAGTGCCAGGTGTAGAGGCCCTGAACAGAGGGGTTTGGTTTTATCAGGCATGGCCGGCCGCATACTAAAGTCCACAGGGAGTTTTAAAAGGATGGGGGCACCTGTCCAGAAGGGGCATGCTGGCCTCCGGTCCAGTATGGGCTTGGACTTGTTTTGCGGGACAGGGGTCAGGCCCTCGAATCATCAGGATGTAGGTAAGAATGCCTACCTTGGTGGGGGGCCCTGGTTGTGACGGTGGCCACACCCAGAGCTGTGGCGGAGTTACAGGGCGATCCAGAGGCTGTAAGGTACAGACGGGTACCCTCTGCAGGAGCACAACAAGGGTGCAAAAGCCAAGTGTACCCAGGGATGTCCTAGCGTTGTCCCCTGGAAGAGCGACGGCGCCCCGTTAGTCCTACGGGCGGTTGTGGGCCTGAGCAACCGGGAGCTGCCTGGAACGCTCCGCCCCCCTTTTGGGGGCGTGAGTAAGGGTGTGGACTGGCGGTCCACCGCTGGGAGGGTTGACCCCTCCCAAAATTGGTAAGCACCGAATGGCGACGGCCACGATGTAACTTGGCTCATCAGGCGGGCAGGCGGTGAAGGGGGGCTTGCCTGCCCTTGGATCGCCCGTAAGTTAACCCACCATGTTGGCATATTTGTTATGCAAATAAACCTGCAGCAATTTTCTCCACAAACAATGTGTCGTGTGGTTTATTTACTGATGATATTGCTGTATGTGGTATGGGGAGTGTTGCCGATATTGGCACTATGTATAGTACACTACTGTTATACCATGATGGTACCCAGGATGACGGTGACTAGTTGCTCATCTGGACTAATTAAGAAAAGTCACGTCAAGCCCTTTGACCATCCCAGACTTAGCTTGCAACTTGCCGTAGAGCACTTCGACGCCTTGTCAGGGGTAGTAAGCGCTATATAAATGTTACAATTACATTTAAGACTGATGTTCCAAATTTGATCGTTCACTGTTTAAAGTTGCTTTTCAGTATCAGAACCTGTTGGGGGAGGGAGGGGTGAGGGGGCCACCATGGGCAGGCAGCGGTGATTGGGTCGCAACGGTGCGGTTTGAGGTCATTTGCCACAGATCTCCTGTGGCCCTTCCTACTATAGTGCTGCAAACCGGGCCCAGTACAACCACTTGACTCCCAGAGCAGCAAGGGGTCGCAGTCACAGTTTTCTAAGGGAGGTAGTGTGCGGGTGCTCGAGCTCAGCACTCGACAACCAACCAACAGAGAGTCTCAATGTTCACCCCGTGCTTGTCTTTTTAACAATGAAAGTACTTAAATCACACAGATCCACTAAAGAGCACACAAATCGAATGACAATGCAAGTCAGTGTCTCTGATTCTCTCCAGACACTACACCTGTCGCGCTCCCTCTGCCACTCCGTCCCGGGTGGCCCTCCCCCAGCGCTGGGTCTTCCACTTGTCGGAGTCAGGAGTTAGTGTGAATCAAGCTGAGGTGCAGCGTTGATGCCCACAGTCAAATGAGTGCTCAGTCTTTTTAATCTTACCCCCTTTCTTTGGATGAATACATGGCCTACCTAGAGTCCTTGTTCATCTTATGTTATTAGCAGTGGCCCTTGAGTGTATTCTGCGGAGGCTGTGGCAAGCCTAAGAGACTGCTAGAGGGCGTTGTAGACTGGTCATGAGCCAGGTCTGTCAGCAGAGCTGACAGGCCTCAGCCTGTGTCACCAGGGCGCTAGTGCAGGCCCGCCCTGGCGGTCTTCAGATGTTGTGGTGATGTGACCCCTTTCAGGCGAAGGACAAATGCAGCCCGGGCCAGACTGGGAACGGTTTGTAGGTGTCTAGCTAACGGCAATCAGGCAGTTGCATTCATTCTCCTAGCCTACGGCCATAACGCAACGCAGCTCCCGTCCAATCGCAGCTCAGTCATGCCGTTACAGCCCCGAGACGGCCAACAATGAGCACAGAACTGTAGTTCCTACCAGGTATCAGGATAGGAGACCAAGGGAGCCCACAGGACACACAGATTCTCCCCAGTTCACGCTCGGGCTGTCAGCACTCACAAAGTGAAAACACTGGGCCCATCTCCACCTGGACAGTCACTCCTCCTGCTGGTCAGACTCCTTCCCTCTCTCAGCAGGCAGCCTTCCAAGTGCTTTGGGGTAGATCCACAGCTCCTCCTCTAGAAAGTACAGACTTCAAGTGATGTCCCCCTCACCTCTGGCTGTTGGGCAGATATGAGCCGTGGTTGCACAGCAGTGCTTTAAGTACTCTGCAGAACACTATCTTCCTTGATCATAAAAACCTTGGAACTGGAAAAAAGTTAGTAGTTTGGGTCCCATTTTAATAGACAGGAGATGTGGATCCACATCTCAAACTGTAGATCCAATTTCGGGTAAACCTTCTCAGGCTGATTTCCATACACACCCTTTGCATAGAGTGATGCTTCACACAACCGGAAGCACTGGGGCTGTCTCCAACCTGGAGCGCCCACAACAGAGACACAAAGAGGCAAGAGGTTTCTGCACCTGTCCTCAGTCCAACTGAAGGAGCAATCAGAAACAGAGAAAAAGGCAGACGTCATTTAGAAAATTCCTCACCTCTCACAACAGACACACACTTGAAACACACAGGATGTCAGCACAAGGTTATGGACGTACACATAATAGTGGCTCTTTAAACAGATGGGCCAGTAGGCCCCTACCCTAGTGAGGCAGGTGAAAAAAGTCTGGTCATGCTACTGATTTCCTCTAAAAACACAGTGTGATGCCACCACCACCTTATGTGCTATCCCCATGACAGGGACTGTAGTCCACAACGAGAGCATGCTTGGTCCACCCGCTCCGTGTCTCAGGACAGGTCCAGGACCTCAAACACTGAGGCACAGACGTAGACCTCTGCACACATGCTTGATAAGTGCAATGCTAGGTCCAAAATTAATCAGGATACCACATATACATGTAGTTGGGCACTCGGAGCAAGTGGATATAGCCGTATACCACACAGTGGACATTCCAGTCCCAACATTCCGTTTCGCCACATGATCTAATCAAAAAGTACTTGGGTCATATCCTCCCAATCTTTTTTTCTCAAACTTCCACAACACTACCACTTTCCCATTTATAAAAGCCCATTCATAGGATACACTCTACCAAATCTCACTTAAGGTGCTCTTTTCACTGTACGAATTCATACATTGCTATTCACTCTTTTAATCCTTTCCTGAATGCTTTCTGGAGATTCATGAAATCCTAATATGTGAAGGTAGTTAGTGATCAATGTGCCCCAACCTTCTGATCCATTAGCGGTCTAAACTTGAAGCACGGATGATCTCCAGAGCAATCTTTGGTATCTCAATAAAACTGAGCACATCTACATGTTCTGCCTTTCTGAATAATAATATGGAAGGCAAACCAACTCATTAAATACAATTTAGTTTAAAAACTCATATGGACTCCTACCACCCTATTTGCCACTTCTGAAGAAAAACCCTTGTCTTGTGTAATGGGTTTTTTTCTTTCGAAAGTTTTATTTCAAAATGCTTCTTTCGGCAGTAGAGGGGAGTATGTGTTCCAATAGAAACATCATATCACATTTATACATTTTCACTCAATTGCTTTTCTGTGGTATTGGGGAAAGCAAGGAAACCTCACTCTCTTAGTCAAAATTATTTGAATGGCATTTGCCGCAGACAAAGATAACTGAACATGTGTTAATAGCCTGGACAACAAACAAGAAAATCAGCTCTATGCCCAAGGCAAGCTTTATACTATAGGTTAGAAACTCCAAGCACTGTCATGGTGTGCACTATAGAGACCTACATCATAACCCAAATATATGTCCCTACATCACAAACCAACGCTAGCCTTGATGAATGGCAACATACATGCCTAAGGCAGTCTTGCACTTCTTACGTATTTTGAGGCAAAAATCATAGGTAAAGGTTCCAGACTAACAGCACTAAAGGTAATCACTTCTGTGGGAACAGACCTCCTCCTAACCAGTCACACGATGCAAAGTCACAGCTCATCAAGATTGGCTATTTTATGAATAACTCATCTACACAATATATTGTTGAGCAATTTCAGGGCCTCCTCAGTGGCAGTGGGAAACTGAAAATAACACCACGTTAAGCTAACCCTTCCACAAACTAGAACCAAAATGCTATTCTATTAAATGTGTGCTAAACCTTCATAGAATGGGGAACTGGTGGCATAGCTTGATAAGTTTCAATACAGCACATCAAACGTGAACAGTCTACACCTTGGGTATCGCTCTAATCTGCCATACTCAAGTCCAAACTAATCTGGTTGTATGCAGACTTGGATTCACCAGCAGAGCATCAAATTGGGAAGGCAGATACATTCTGGTGATAGAATTCATGTTGCTTATTTCAACAGAGCACATTACTTCTCTGCTTTAAATCTCACCACAGTTCTCAACCAACCACAATTCTGTTCTTATCTGTGCTAAATCACAGTGTGTTTAGATGCACCAATAAGTGGTTCTGTTTCATAGTTCATTCGGCTACTGGGGTGTTACGGTGTGACGAGAGGCTTTCTTATTTAGACATACAGGTTTTGTTTATCGCCAGGTAAGATATTCATGTGTTTCATTGTCTATGCCACTAAAGTGCAGTGGCGCATGCATGATCTTTGACCTCTGTGTAATCTGCAACCAGGCCATATGTTATAGAGATTAGGACCACGGTAATGTCTTTGAAATTAAATTTATTACCAAAGTATCAGTGAGTGCACATTACTAAGCTGGAAAACATCACCAAGACCCAAGGCTTTACCCTGATAACAAATAATGTTTGATTGTGTAACTTAAAAGAATTCACCTCAGATCAACTTTTCTAACATCCTAAAATAACATCATACCGACCTTATAAAAACAGACAATTGTCACATCAAGTGAACACTAGAAAAACAATCAAGGTAATTTAAGATGAAAACATACATTAAGTATTGCAAAGATTTCTTTGGGTATGCAGACTATGCTCAGTATCACAACAGGACCTCCAACCTGATCTATCAGGCATGGGCATCTCACAGAACCACAATGACAGAATGAGGTACTTCAGTGCAACCAACACTGGAAACAAGCATTAAAAATGCATTAGGTCTCGCCTTTCATTAAGTTAAAGCCATTTGCTTTGCTATACAATACCATTAGCAAAGCAAATGGCTTTAACTTAATCAAAGGCGAGACCTATTGCATTTTCAATGCTTGTTTCTGTATTACTGTTAACTGGAATCTGGACTGTTAGCTGTAGCCGCAGGGTTTGGCATGCAAGGTTTTTCTATAGTGTTTAAACTTCACCAGTGGATGGATCACTTTGGAGCGATCTGCACCGCTTGGTTGTCCAATGCCTTTTGATGCAGAAAAAGATGCCGTGCGCTAACCTGGTGCACTGTCTTCAATTTATAGCCTCTCCTGTATCAATTGTTGCAGTGAAATACCTCATCAGCAGCGCTCATAAAGCGAAGCACCATTTCCTGGAATAAGCATTCGAGTGTTCAGTGGTAAAACGTTTACCCAGAAGCGCTCTAAATAATTAAAATAGGGTGAGAACCAAATTACCACTGTCCTTGAGACTATCGAAGTATCAATGGGGTTATTGCAGGTGGTAGTAACTTATTAGGTTATAAAAATGATGTGAGGCGTCACTAGGATACGCGAAAACAGAAACAAACACAGAAATGACCTGGCAGTAGAATTGCGACTCCGCGAAACGTACCGCAGGAAACGTT
Organism: Calotriton arnoldi; assembly: GCA_963921515.1. Taxonomy (NCBI): domain Eukaryota; kingdom Metazoa; phylum Chordata; class Amphibia; order Caudata; family Salamandridae; genus Calotriton; species Calotriton arnoldi. Next base: position 778,328 of record CAWUFW010008605.1, on the reverse strand, counting down.
TCCACCACGCACAGCATTTTACCTCACCTGTGAGAGCAGCCTGGTGAGGCGCGCGCAAGAGTTTCCAGACACGTAAGCCAATATGTTACCTCACCTATGCCGACTTAAAAAGTGCCATTGTGGGTGCTAGTGACAGATCATTCTTATCGCCCGTAATTGGAACATGACAAAACAAGCATGCAGACACTCGCTCCAATAAGCACAATCAAAGATTGTCGACTCTTTTTTTTCAATATTTGATGCTTTTAGTAAGCAGCGCAGCATGCCGCGCTGCTTATTAAAAGCATCAAATATTGAAAAGTACAGTTTGCCGAGCCAAAAAAAAAAGTCCCCAGAGTGTCACGCCGCCAGTGAAGCATCCAGTCCCCGCGTGCACATCTTCTGTCCGTCCGCGTGCACGCTTGGAATCCGTATCGATTCCAAAAGGCCCTCGCATGGCGAGAGCAGCGCATGCGCGCTGCTAACGCCAGGCGAGACCTTAAAAACAATGGGGGAAAAACTCTAGTGTGGTAGGCAGAAGCAAAGAGGATTCTGTTACTGTACTGACTTTTGTTTTCCTCTTTTGCCCTACACATAGCGAAGACCAAAACACAGTTTTAAGAACACAACAAAATACATTGGAAGCTGCCTTCCTAGTTCTACAACGAAAATGAAAACAATATACGTCAAACATATTTGCATATACGGTGGACACTGCGGACATTTTCAGGATCCGGACGCCATAGAAATACAACTGTGAGAAATTTCCCCTCATCTGTGTAAACTGTGCTCACATTAGGCAAGACTGCTTGGTCAATGTGTTGTGTAATGATAGCTATAATAATAAATATGCTTATATGTTTCACACTTAGCAACAAAGAAGAAAATAAAGAGACCAAGAAGAAAAAAAAGCATCACTCATTTACTTCACTAGCCTTTTATTATTACAGAACACAATTAGACAACTATTCTTAAATCACGCATTTCACTTGGTTTAAGACAATTCTTCAATATTAAAAGTGTTAACAGGCAAATCCACCAAGTTGATTCAAAGTGCAAATCAATGTAGAAAAGTGCAAAATGGGGATAAAAGGACAATCAAACATCTTTTCTTTAATTTCCATAGCATTGCAGAGAGAAATTTTAACGGACATCGAAGGATATTCTACAAGTTTTAATGTTTCAGACAATCTCTCTGGAGGGAGTAAATACAAGGGGGAAGCCTCCGAGGAGCACAGCATGAACATTCTCGTTTTAGAGCTAAACATGGTATGCATACCAATTACATATTTTTGAAAAATTAACAAAATTATAAAAAAACAAGACAGTGGCAATTACATAAAAAGATGACCGAATGGGAAAGAACACATAATTCTAAGAAAATGTACTTTATTCTTTACTGGCCCAAGATCTATAACTCTAACCAAATGTAGCATATTATTCATGTTTTCCAAACGTGTAAGATGAACATTCTTGTGAAACCTAAATTTCAGAAATCAGCATGTTAGATATGCCATCTACAGTTTGGAATTTCGGCCTATTCTTGCAGGGTGACAGCTAGGAATGTGAATTAAATATTTCGCCCTTACATTGAAATCTGTAATAGACCACCACAATTTAAAGAGGGAAAATCATTCCAGTCCTTCTATTGAAAACATGTCAATAGAGTTATACGATGATACAGTGATATACATAATTGAGATGGGATATCAGAGGGATGAACATTTGCTAAAATGGGTGAAAATGTAGGAAATGAATGAGTAGCTCGAAATCCAAACATGCAATGGGCCACTACCTTAATAACACACTTGAAATGTAAGTAACATTTTAGACTAGGGAACAAAAACAAGAGCTCAAAAATATAACAGAGAAGGTGACCATAAAGCTACGCTATAAATAATTGCACTAAATACACGTTATATAAATGAAACAGATTGTACATCTAAAAGACGAGGACAACAGCCATGCTTGTATGTAAAAAGGTTTTCCACAACAAACTTCCACCTACTGAACCACCACATTACAATGATGCCTAGAATTCCAGAAACCTGTGTGGACAATGACTAAAATTTATTTTGCCTTCATCTATAAAATGCATTAGCCCTTTTATACCATCTAGACACTGCTGTAAATTGGGAGACACCCGCTTTCCAAAGCCAGCAGTGTATGATAAATATGTGATCTACACTGAGATTTCAAAGTGATCAACATTGATTAATGCCTGGAGCCTGTGTCATGCTGGAGAATGTTAAACCTACTCAGTCCAAACGGTTAGAAACAACACATGAGAAGATGCGTACTACCAAGTCATGATGGTTTGTGTCAGTAAAAGATGGGGGCTACGGACAGAGTGTACTGAACTACTACTAACAATCTACTTTTCCTTAGTCTACCAGACATTCTGCTTCATCTTCAATGCAAAACAACAGATCACCAAAAATAGAGCACCAATAGAAATGTGATAGCTGAACATAGTTCAGGATGCAGGTTAGAGAGGACTGCCTCAACAATATCAACATCCACTCTGAAGTGTTTATGTTGGGTGTAGTGTTTACAGGGTGCATGTGATTTAACACACATAGGCCCTCTGTATTCCATATATACTAATAGGTATCAAGACAGCTGTGTCATCGTTCCATTTGGCATAAACCCACTCACACTTCCATTTTCAAAACTTAAGCTACTAACGAGCACATAAAAATCGCATAAGAGCCATTTATTCTAGTCCGCTTTTATTAAATCTGTTGATCATGGCCATCTTTTCATTATGAGACTCTTTCAGATTCAATATTATCCTGTTTTAAACCATGGTATCAGAACATCTTCACTGCATGGAAGATTCAAACCAGATGCTCCCACAGCTCTCCATTCATGTATCTTATGCCTGCTATACATTGCTCATCCCAGAACACTAGTGCCACCTCACTGTGGTACAACAAATGATATGTGTAAAGGAATTGCATCATTCTTACGTAGACGGCCCATGTGACTGCAAGCAGTGCTTCGTTCTCGAGTGAGGAAGAGATATAAGGAGGCTAATAACCTTTATTATTTGTAGGATCAGGACCATCACAATGTGATGAACCTGCACAAATGTTAAAATGGTAGACTACAGTTTAGGAATAGTAGCCCTTAAAGAAGGCAGAAACCCAGGTACGAAGTGGCTTTTCTGTTCGATTATATTCTATTGGCATTTAGAAATCGGCAGACATACTGTCAGGCAATGTAACTTTGAGTTGGCAAGCTATTACTGTAATCCTAACTTCACATTTCTACAGTTATCATTTTTTAGGTCCTTCCTGTGTCTCTTTTTCGAGACTGCTAAAATATATACAGTCAATTCCTATTACTTTCAATTCACAGGGACCAAAGGCAGCAGATTTCAAAGCTCCATCTCCCTGAAGGGGTGAGGTATAACTCTGAGGCAAATGTCTGGCACTGGTATTGAAAGGGTGAGAGGGGGATGTACAGATGAAAGTCCTAGTGAAAAAACAGGCTTATGTTCCAGCTACTATGGGGTCAATTTTGTGTTGAAATGATTTCAAAAGGGTTCTGTAGAGTTGGAGTAGTGGGTAGAGACTTTTACCTGCGTCCTGGATTGCGTTCAGGGCTGGCTTAGGAGTCAAGCTACTCTTTTTCACCTTTCATCTTTCCTGATGACTGATCTTATCTTTGCGGCCCTATAAAGGCCTTGTGGATGACTTCTGTTTTTAGCATGGATAGACCAGGACCGAAGACATTTTAAAAGAGTCTAGGCAGAAGCTCTGGCAATATTCCACCGTAAAGTAAAAGCAAAGAATGGCACACATACTCTGTGCATTTTCAGTGCACCAAAGTGCCCTTCCATTCTTTTCAGCGCCTCGCCGCAGCAGCAGACACCTCAGCACTGTGCCTGGAGGTAAGAAGACATCTGGCACAGAGAGGGCTGTTCTGTGCTCGGTATCTTTGTCAACATAAGGAACAATTTCTTCATAAAATGCAGTCAAAAAAAAAGAGTGCACATCATGGGCTTAATTGTAAGACATTTGTTGAAAGGAAGAAACGAATGCAAGAGGAATAAAAACACGTGCATTAGGGCTGGAGAGACTTAGGAATTGCTTTACGTCACCTGAGGTTATACATTTTAATGTTTACTCGACAGCCCCCGGCCATACCATGGCACAAGGTTCCTACGGGGCCAGATCGGAGGCAGGTGTGAATGTGCCAGACCTAACAAACTGAGCAATGGAGAAAGATGGCAGAGCTAAAACAGACATATGGCGGCATGAGTTTTCTTTCATTTGATTCACACTGCCCATGCATTAATCTAAGGCGTGACAACACCTGTGAAGGAGTAGACAACATTACCCAATGTGCAGTTATTGTCCTAATCCAAGGTAACTATCTACAATCACGAGGAGAAATCTCAACCCCTAGTTTCCATTTACATACTGTTATAGACCAATAACTTACAAAGCTGTAAAATTACTGGTTTTATTTATGGATATAAAAACCATTCATAAATACCACAACACTTGGCAAAACCGAATCTAAAATGATAATGTTAGGCATCACCTACTGGCGAATAAGTACTGACAGTGCCATGGTTGCAAATCCATGCATGTGCTCTGTGTGTACAAAGGGAGTGCTACCGAGGAATTTTAATCTAAATTTACCCGAGAGCGCAAGCGAACATTTTAGTAGTTTGTGATATAAAATTAAGGTTTATAAGTCTCAACATGGGTCCTATATATTCGACCTTTTCATGTTCTCCTATGACACGATCTCGGTGAATGCTTCTCCTTAAGATATATTGAAAATCTGCTCGAAGGAGGTAATTGAATGCATGGTGCAATAAAACACCATGGCAGAGCTCAGGAGGTGGAAGACGATTAGCTGTGTTAAGTGTTGGGCTAAACACGAATTGCAGGCAGCGTTCTGATCTTCATTCAGCTTTGCCAGCTCTCTGCTAACATGACCTATAATAGCCTTGCTAAATCCCACCCTGGCACTCTCGGAATGCCAAGCACAGCAGGGTTTTATTACTGTGCAATATGCATACAAATAACTGTGCAGAATGTACACAAATAATAGAGACCACCAACCACGTCACCACTGGGGTTTGATTGTGTTGTTTGTGTGATAAAAGGTCAGTGAGCATAGCAAATGCTCACACAATTTAATTCCTTCCCAAATCTGGCAGCCTTCAATCTGCCCTAGCTATGTACCCCAGACCCACAATATTTGTGCTTAGCATTTCATAGCTCAATGACGCGGTAATCAGCACCGAATAAAAAGTCACCTGAACATCTGTAAATAAATGAAACACAGATTCAAAAATATTCAAAAGACATGCCCAACCATGGCATCATATTGTGAGTCGAATCAATAGCTGGGTTAAAAGGAATGCCATTTACGTAAATAATTCCCCCCAAAAAGCAGCAATTCGTAATAATCACTAGAAATTTAGCAGTTAAACAGGAGACAGAAAAGCTTTTACATAATCACATTTTTAATCAAACATACTCTCTACCAAAATCCCCATACCATGTTTGCTACACTCTGCTTTCAGCAGCTCTTTGTTAAGGTGTGGTAGTAAAGTTGGGTGGTGTTATGCATCCATCCACATACATGGCCGCCAGTTAGATCAGGTAAAAGTCTTTGTCACACGACTGAAAGTTGGCCTCCAAGTGTTATTTTTAGGTTAAGACACAGCCTAGTGCTACAAAAACCACGGCAACTCACAACTGAACTGCTTCACCAAAGGGAAGGGATGTCAGTGCTACAACATAAATATCTTTTCAAACTCTTTTGTGTAATTTATTTTAATTTCTCTGAAAGGAATAACCATTCACCCTCCACAACCAAAAATTGTTGGCTGTCCCTTTTGAGGTCCAGGAGCTTGAATTTAAACACAGATTTAAACGTGTAATTTCAGACAAGCTGAAACGAATGGGCTTCTGAAGTAAAAAATCTGATTACATTGACTATATTAAAATCGCGAGGATGCTTATTTATTTGAATTTTTAAAGTAAATCTTGAGGTTCTTTCCAAAAGAAATAAAAGAAAGGTTTTACATTCTTGAATTATAGACATTCTTACGCTTACGGCACAGAGACCGCCATGAGGAATAGATGTGGCCTTTTAGTGGATGGTAATACATCTAAAAGGACACAAAAAACTGTGTCATCGGGTCCAGTAAAACAGGTATGAACCATCATACAAAATTACTCAGTGACATGTGCCGTTAGAGATTTTAGAAACACCAAACAAAAATATATTAAATAATGACCATAAAAAGGAGGTAAAAGTCCAGTGTTGCAAATATTTGTTCCAGTGCTGTTCTTAAATTTCTGTTTTAGTATTAAACCACTTATGGGGTAAATATGGTAAGTTTCTGTCAGACGAGGCGGTAGAGAGAGAAAGCAAATTCTCAACCATGATCCTTCAAACTCGATTAAAATCTTCATCGCACAGCAGATGATCCTGTACTGCTGGATTTCCTTGTTTTTTGCACCCCTTTCGTCCACTTTTTGTGCTATGAAATCTGTTCCGTGGGCCTCATTTGGATATCTCCAATCTACGAATAAATTTGAAAATAGTGTAAAAAATAACGAAATCAAACGTTTTAACACACAAAGATTAGATGTAGAGAATAATACACGCAAAAATACTAAAAGTCAAAGTTCTGAATATATTGAGTGTTTTAAGATCCAAATTAACTTTAGATTTTTTTTTTTTTTTTTGTTAAACTACAGAGGGGTCTTACATGACCAGGAAAAAACTGTATCCTGTTACTTCGACCCCAGTTACCAATCTCTGTATATTGAGTTTTGTCCCCCAGTTGCATCCCTCCTTATCAGGCTGTACACTCAAGAGAGCTTCTGGCAGAAGACAGCGCTAGAATCAATCCCTCCTGCTGTCTCAAAAGTTGTTTTCGCAAAGAATGCCACTAAGGGGTACCACGGAGCGGGAGGAGATATACAGCACATCTGCCATGTGAAAAGATGCACCACCCAGATTCAAGAGTAATTCAACTGCAACTCTATACCTTAGTTGAAGATGTAATACTTAAAGCAAGAATAATATCTGAAGACATTTTCCCCACTGGTAAAAATATACAGTTCATACAAAAATTATTATATGCCATTAGAAATATAAATAGCTCTACATTTTATAAGTTAACAGGGAACTGTTTCAAAATACCAGTGATGATTGTTTGACATTTATCTCCTCAAAATGGACGAATTCAATTGGTCAAGAGTCAGACTAATAGCAGCCATGTGGTCTCATTCAGATTCATTAAGTTTTATCTTTTTATGCACCTTTTTCTATATTGAAGTTGGTGGCAGAAAAGGGGTGTGGCTAATCGCACTTTAGAATGTCAGCGCCTTCCTGAGCGGTACAAGCAGGTCCAACCTTTTTACTCCCTTCCTCTGCTCAGAGACCAAGAGGCAAAATTCTGCAGGTGAGTTTTTTCAATGCAGCTTCACCTCTTTGGCTAGTGGGACTACTGAGGAGGAGGAGGAAGATCTGACAGACTTTTCCAGGGTAATACAGTTCTTAATGGACTTCACTGAAATACATAACAAATTAGATTTAATGCAGCAGAGAACGATGCCCTATGAGAACGAGCTGGTCAATGTGGAAACATCCCTGAAGGTAAGGAGAAGAAAATTATGTTTGACGGAGTGAAAGATGGAGCAGGTTTTGAGATGACCGAAGAGAGACTCAGTGAAAATTGCCACGTTTCAGAACTACGTCCATGCCTCTATCACTTTTTTTTTTTTAAGAAAACAAGGTGAAGCTGTTGGAAAATGTATCCTGTTAAAACACCATCAGGGTCCTGGGATGCCCCGGGAATATCCTGCAACAAGAGGTTCTTGCTAACTCTGAGGGTTGTACACCTGGTAGTCTGAACAGCAATGTGGATATCAATGAGGAGAGCCAAGAAACGCGATACGAACACTGGGACAAATCCAATGACCCTTGGTGATGATAATAAGAGAGGGACAGTCTTAAAAGAAGCAAGAAAAGAGTAGTTCATTAAGGCCTTTGAAATCTCCTTTTTCCAGACCTTTGCCCCAGGACCTTTACATGGAGACAAAGATGCAGGCTCTGGAAGAGGCAGTAAAAAGTGGAGTTTAGGCTTCAGTCCTCTTCGCAATTACAGGTGACAGTGGGTGAAAAATCTAAATGTTCACTCCAGTGGAGGCCGCAGCAGCTTTTGTGAACTGTTTGAGGTATTTGGTCAGTGCAAGATGAGAACGGTACCTTGAGAAGCTAAAATCTTCATAATATTGTACAGATCAATAAACAACCAGTGACCGATCAAGTGTAGCATTCGATGCCAGAGAAGGAGGATCTATCCCTTTTACTCACTGGTAGGATTTGAGCTCACCAAGAAAGATGGGGAAGCCAGACTCATCTACCTTATAGAAGCGCTTTCGAACACTGGATGTCGACCTTCCTGGGATATCTCTCAGGTAGCCTCATCAATCCCAGAGCCCTCTACGCCTGTTCAATGGTGTTCAGTGAGTGGAGTACTACTCCACAGTAACATAATAACATTATCCAGTTAGATAAGGTCATCCTTCGACTGGATGCCTCCTCACCCTCCCAGAGGTCCTCACGGGTGCGTGCATGCAGAGGATTTACCTTCTAAATGAGTGGTAGAAAGTTCTAGAATGAGGAAATTGACCCTCACAATAGTACAGATAGCAGAGAGCCAGTACTGAACTTCTCTTACATAAAATTGAGGTCTCCATTGGTACCAGTCATCTGGAGGAGTCTTGTTACTTGCAGACATCCGCTGGATTCCCACATACAATGGACATGAACTGACCAAATCAAAATTCCACAAACCGTACAGACGGGCCGCTGAAATGAAACCACTGTATGTATTGCATGAAGCTCGTCTTTAGCCGCATGCATTAAAAAGTAGGTGATATTTAAAGAAACCAGTTATTATTCAATCACAATTAAAAGAGAATTAAAGAAATGCCCCGGTAGGTTCAGGAAAGTGTAAAAATACAGTAAACAAAGTAGCTGGGCTTGTTGTTCCTCATCCATTTGTTGTTCCGCATCCCTTTGTTAATCGCATCACATTATCCAACTATATGGCAAAAGAAGAACTCGTGTGATGAGTGTCTTATCTTCCACATTTTTTTATATATATTCATCTGTGTTGTAGCAATTGACTTCAACTTCAATTTTATTAATTTATTTTTATCTTTATCACTTTCAACACAATTAATATATCTGATGAAGAGAGGTGAACAGGTTTTCCAATGAAACGTTTTCACAAGAATTCACGAAAACATTTGTTTTTGTTTATTTATTTTAAATTTGGAAAATAAGCTCATCATACGAGTTTCTTCATTTCACTAAGAGGAAGAGTTGGCCTAACCCTCACAAGAGTGTCACATGTTTTCCCCTGAAATACGGCTGATCCAAAATTAAACAAGCATTGGCATAGCCAATAGGTCTCGCTTTTGGGACCTTATAAGTGTTTAGCCATGCAACAGTTGCATAACTAAATACTTATAAGGTCCCAAAAGTGAGACCTATTGGCTATGCCAATGCTTGTTTCCTGCTGTTTCTGATTTACCTGTTTCCACTGCTCCTGGCCTGCTGTCACTGCTTTGCTTTGTTACCACTGCTTTTGCCTTGTTGTCACAGCTTTTGTGTTTTCATCTCACTCCTTCCTGCCTGTTTGCTCCCTCACTCACTCTCGATCATATCTATGCTCTTTCCCTTTCACTGTCACGCTGTTTCATCACTGTGTGCTCGCTCATTTCAGCGTGCCTACCATTTTGCACTCCTCTCTCTTTTCGCTTTCTTCTATTTCTGCCACTTTTTGTCTGTTTCTATCTTGTGCCATCTTCCCTTTCTCCTCCTTTTCATTTGTGCTACCTTTCTCTTTTTGATTGTTTCCTCCTAATTCTTTCTATTTGTACCACTTTTTTCGCCTCTTGTTTGTTTCCCTTTCTTCCACTGTCTCGCTCTTCATGCTCTCCCCCTTTTGCTGTTTCTCCCATTCATTCCCTTTATCCCCTCCTGTGCCATACCTCGTTACCCACCTTCCTGCCTTCACGCTTCCTGCCTTCCACAAAATCTCCCAGCCCCCGCCCCCTACTCTCCTCCTTCCCTCCTCCTTCCGCCTAAGACCTACTTAATGGTGACTGCAATGCTGATTCGAGCCAAAGGCAAGCCCGTTCCTGCCTTACCCAGCACCAGAAACCCTGGTGCTCACCCCACCCACCGCTACTCTGCCATGGTTCGGGTGCAGGAGGACCAACGCACCCTCGGACACGATTGGCAATATAACCGGAGTAATGTCGATAGACCCCTTGTCACGCAAGGGACTGGTTCAGCATGCACAGAAGTGAAATTCACCTTCTCTTAGGAGCTGCTGCGTGAAGCAGACGCAGGGACAGTTTACCTCACGGCGCTGCGTGAAGAGCAGACGCAGGGACAGTTTATCTCATGCATGGCCCGACTGGAAAGGGAGATTCAAAGACAGTTTAACTCACAGTACTGCGTGAACAACAGCAGCAGCATGAGCACTGTATCTCAAGAGGGAGTGTGACCAGCAGAAGCGTGGACAGTTTACCTCTCAGCGCTGCGTGAACAGAAGCAGCAGAGACAGGTTACCTCACGAAAAAGCAGACACAGAAACAGTTTTACTTCTTTCTAGGCACAGCTAGAACTATAGAAGCAGAGACAGCGGAATCATGGACAGTTTACTTCGCACCATTGTGTAAAACTTAATGAATCGGAATGAGACCACATGGCTGCTATTAGTCTGACTCTTGACCAATTGAATTCGTCCATTTTGAGGAGATAAATGTCAAACAATCATCACTGGTATTTTGAAACAGTTCCCTGTTAACTTATAAAATGTAGAGCTATTTATATTTCTAATGGCATATAATAATTTTGCCTCTTGGTCTCTGAGCAGAGGAAGGGAGTAAAAAGGTTGGATCTGCTTGTACTGCTCAGGAAGGCGCTGACATTCTAAAGTGCGATTAGCCACACCCCTTTTCTGCCACCAACTTCAATATAGAAAAAGGTGCATAAAAAGATAAAACTTAATGAATCGGAATGAGACCACATGGCTGCTATTAGTCTGACTCTTGACCAATTGAATTCGTCCATTTTGAGGAGATAAATGTCAAACAATCATCACTGGTATTTTGAAACAGTTCCCTGTTAACTTATAAAATGTAGAGCTATTTATATTTCTAATGGCATATAATAATTTTTGTATGAACTGTATATTTTTACCAGTGGGGAAAATGTCTTCAGATATTATTCTTGCTTTAAGTATTACATCTTCAACTAAGGTATAGAGTTGCAGTTGAATTACTTTTGAATCTGGGTGGTGCATCTTTTCACATGGCAGATGTGCTGTATATCTCCTCCCGCTCCGTGGTACCCCTTAGTGGCATTCTTTGCGAAAACAACTTTTGAGACAGCAGGAGGGATTGATTCTAGCGCTGTCTTCTGCCAGAAGCTCTCTTGAGTGTACAGCCTGATACAGCGCAGTCCGAACAGCTGAAGCAGAGACAGTTTACCGCCTGGCACTGCATGAACAGCAGACGCGGGGACAGTTTACCTCAGGCGCCGCGTGAGCGGCAGTAGTATAGACAGTTTACCTCCATCCGAGCTTCTCTTTCTCTTGACAGTTCCTGCGGTGCCGCCTGAAGAGAAGGACGCTGGATCTGACCGAGCGCTGCGCATTAATACCATGCTCGCCCTTTACGCATCGCATGTTTATTCTGTGTAGTTCATCGATGTATGTGTGAGAGAATTAAGCATACTGTGAGGCAGGATCAGGTTGTGCTCGTTGGCAGCACCGCCTCGTTGCGATGCCCCTCCGAGTATCGTGTGACCCGAGTTCCCGCAGTCCACAGGGAGAGATGCACGCACTGTCCTCGAGGCTTGGTGTGAGTGTCCACCTCAGCTCCTCTCATTCCTAAAAGATGCAACGTCTGCTCTGTTGAGGCCATAGCCTTTAAAAAAAGCTGACCAGACGCTCGTGCGTCATGGCCTTTTCCCCGCACGGCCGGCATGTGTTTCCAATTATCGCGCCCGCGTCTGGGCACGATAATGGGAAACAGATGTCTGCCGCGCGCGTAACCGCACGGAAAAGGCCATGACGCACGAGCGTTTGGTCAGCTTTTCAAACCCCCTAACTTAAAGTCTCGCCAGAAGCAGCGCTTGCGCGCTACTCTAGGCTCGACCTAAAAAGGTATAAGTGAAGCAGGAAGAAGTGAGTTGGGCCTGCGACTGCCTAAACTACATGGCAAAAGAAACGTGAAAACTAGGCTTGGGTGTAAGGTAGCACACAAGTGTGAGAAGGGGCTTGCTTGCGAGGAGGGGAGCTTGCATATGGTTTCCTGTAGAACCTTTGTGGCTGTCTTTGATGGAGAAGCTTTCTCCAGTCGTGCAGGCGTCCTGAAGCAGTTCGGAGGGAGGGACTACAAGAACAACAGGGTAAAAGTATTATAACTACTTTTAAATATTTCCTGTACATAGTTAATGCTTATTACTATAGGTTTTCAGACATTGTGGTAGTACAGAACCTAAGAACTCAGTAGCATTAGGACTATTGATATTGAGAAGAGTGTTCTAGAAAATTTGGAAAACATGCTTGAATAATTGTTCGCACAAGACTTGAGTTTCCAAACGCTTCAATTTTGTGCAAAAAGGATAGATAAGCATAGTGCATTCTTCTTCATACATGCACTGAACATGCGTAGTAGAGTGAACACAAATACAAGCTACGAACACACACACAACAAAAACAGGGCTAGAGACACCTAACCATTCTTGTAATAATTGCACATCAATATCAACCACAGCCACTCCAAGAAAACAGGAACTAAATGTGAGTCTCTTTGTACCGCTGGGGTATTTGACTCCACAATCTCATTATTTCTACTTTGGATTTTTAGCAGGACACAGCAAGGACTCTACCGACTCTACAACTTTCTGCCGGCTTCAACAGTTGACTGGCATGTTACTTACAATGATCTCCTGGCTGTGAATGAATGAGATAACTTATTAAGCGCAGCAATTCCCCGGAGGCATCTTGGCGCTGTGAGTGAAGGAACAGTGAAACCCCATCTAACATTTACTGGGAGAAAAGCCATGTTTTTAATGACTTCCTAAAAGCTAACAGAGAGGTAGCAGCCCTCAGATTACGAGGAAGACAATTCCAGTTCAGAGCTGTGCACCTATTGAAACTCCTGCCACCCCAGTAGGACCGTTTAAAGGGTGGCACCAACAGTGGTGGCTGGTAAGGAAAGGGGGTGGCAGGGCAGCGTGGGGGGAGGTTGAAAAAAACAAAATATATATTTTTTAAAACCACTTACCTATTCATGGCCGCCGTCTCTCCTCCGTCGTCTTTCCTCCGCTTTTCTTCCTGACTGTGAGTACCGGAAGCAGGAAGCACAGGCTCCCCTAAGCCAATCATGACACTGCTGTCACCAGCATGACAGCACCATCATGATTGGTCTGAGTGCCGTGGTTCAACGCTCAAACAGGGAGTGGGACCCTGTGCATGTTCTCCACCGAGGCTGTGCAATACAGCCGGGTGGAGAACAAGCTAAGTGGGCGTGACTGTTTGGCGGCCCAAATCGTCATGCGCACTTATTGTGCACAAATCACTTCGCCGATCTGTGACACAAGCCCCGCCCTAACCTAGCCCCGTAGCTATGAAAAATAAAATATTAAGGTTATAATCATTTTATTTTCCTTTTTCCACTGCTCTGCGAGCTAATGCAGCACTGTAAAAGCTTTGGTGCATTAAAGGTTTGCCCTTGAGATTTTTCAAAGCAGATTAGGGCCTTTTCAGAAATGTACACATTTACCATACTTATGCCTGCCAGGAATCCACACAAGGATTCCTGCAGTATAAGCCCATTTACATATTCACTTTTAATTCTTAATGCAATTGTATGCATAGCCATACTTCCAATTTATGAATTGGGTGGGTCAATCTCGTATATATATGTCCATACGTCTGGCCTTTCTAGATCTATTCTGGTGGTTACTTCATTAAAACTAAACTCTTTCTTTAAAATACTAAAATCCATCATTACTACCTTCATTTAGAAACCTAGAAAACCCTGCCGGACTGATAAATAATAATAATAATACATTTATAAAGCGCAACAGCTACCTCAAACAGAGGTGTCCTGGCGCTAACGCAGTCAAGCAAGAGAGATAGGATGTAGGGGTCTAGCATCGGCTAAATAGCCAGGTCTTTAGCGCCTTCCTGAACTCCAGTTCAGACTGGATTAGGCGAAGTCTATCCGGAAGGGAGTTCCATAATCTGGTCATCACCACCGTAAAAAATGTACCTCCAATGCTTGACTTCGGAAATCGAGGTACGCACAGCAGATTCTGGTAGTTCGATCTTAAAAAGCGTTTTTGTTGATAGGGGCGAATACGTTTCCTTATGTAGCTGGGGCAGATGCCTCTCAGAGCCCTGAAAGCTACCGTCAGGGCCTTGAATTCTATCAGTTTTGCTACCGGCAGTCAGTGAAGCGGTTTGAAGTGCGGAGAGATGTGTTGTCTGAAAGGTACTCTTCTGATCAATCTTGCAGCCGCATTTTGCACCATCTGCAATCTCTTAATCAGATATGCAGGCAGCCCCAAGTATAGACTATTCGCATAGTCCAACCTTGATGTCACCGTTGCATGGACAACGGATCTGCGACAACTTTCTGGTAGTAAGTGTAAACATTTTCTCAGACTTCTCATTATGCCGAAGCAAGAGGATGCAATAAAACGTACTTGGGTTGAGAAAGTTAGGTCGGATTCCCATTTTACACCCAGGTTTTTCGCTGTGGTTGAGGGGCGGGGGGGAGACCTATTTCCTCCGGCCACCACAGTCCAGCCGCCGGTGGGGGTGCCTTACCAAAAAACAGGACCTCGGTTTTCTCGGCATCAAGCTTTAATTTATTGTTATTCATCCAGCTGGAGATGTCCTTCAGACATCCCCTGAATCTGGCGAAGGCGTTAGCAGATTGGTCCTTAAAGGAGAATACCATCTGGGTGTCGTCCGCGTAGGAAATAGTTTTTATTCCCCATTTCGCAATGAGCAAGAAGAGTGGAGCCAGATAAACGTTGAAGAGTAAAGGGCTCATTGCCGATCCCTGTGGTACCACACACCGTAGAGGTTTGGCTTCTGACTTAAAAGGGTGAAGAGTGACCCTTTGCGTGCGGTCACTAAGATAGGCCAGATGGTGGACGTTCATTGCCCTTACATATGTGGCGGGGCCTGATGGCACATAACATGTAAACATGACTGCATTTAATATTAAGATAATGTATGCGATAAGCACAGGGCCTTGAACGCAGACTAATTGTTTGAATGGTAATGCTAACAGTGCATGCTCAATCACTATATTTACTTTTTACAAACTCCATGTTTCTGATACCATTCAGACAAACAGGACACAGAAGGAAAGCTTTCTGCTTCTCTGGTGCATATATTATAACTGTGGCCGCAGGACAAGATGATCTTGTAGAAATCCATCTCAGACGGAAGAAGAGGGAAATAGCATTAGATTGCGTATGCTTCTGCAAAGGGGCACTGGTTGCACATTTCTACTGCAAAGCAGGAACCAAGCATGAGTTACCCCCTCCTCTGTAAGGCACCATTAGTGATAAAGACCGTGCGGGTGCAGGAGCGGGGTTAGATACAGACAGTTTGCAGAGAGGAAATACTGATACGCTGAATTTTGTCTGCTGACCGATGATAGTATAAGGTATATTAGGAAACTATATCTGGCTTGGCATAATTGAGGCTTACTAGACTGATGAAGTCATACAAGATATAGTGCTGACAATATACAGATATTTTAGATACAGTATGGACTAACAGGTTAGGGATGTGCCATGAACTCGAATAGCAGCATATTTAACATTCACTCTGATCTGCATAGTATATCCTGAGTTATGATTATTCCTATTAACATGATTTATTGTTTAATACTATGAAATAAATAATCGCATAGTTGTAAAATACCGAACATTGTGTGTGCGTACTGATTGTTAGGTAACAGGGCAGGGCTAAACCTACAATCACCAGCAGATAAGAGATTCTATCACTGGCCCGTCTAACTCCCAACACTGCCCTGTCCGACACAGCATAACTCACTGGAGCGAGAGACATTATCAAGTTCTACTTTTCTCTGAAAAGTGTACATTTTCTTTTGGATCCAAGTGGGGCTCCTGAGGGTCCAGGAACCTACAGTAAGGTGTACACACAACCTTAGCTGGAGATGTCCAGAGGTACTTTACAATCCTCCTCAACAGAGGAGAGGTATCTCCCTTGTCTGCCTGAGGTTTGTTGAGCGCTCGTCAGATAGAAACGATCTGCCCAAATCGCAGATATACCAGAAGACGTGCACTTCTCCTCCCCTTACCACCCATTTGACAGCAAGGGGATTCCCATTAACTGGAGATGAAATTACATTATTGGTCAGAGCAAAACTGGCATATATAACGGAAGTATTCTGTTCATAAAGTATGCAGTTAGAGACCCTCCAAATCACTATAATAAATATGTTTATTGAGGTGCTTTAAACTTCTATAAAGCACATGGCCTTATTCTAAGATAGACTATCACATGCAATGCAGCATGTCAGACATGGCTTGCATTAGCCACAAGTACACCACGTCTTCAGAGCGATTGGCTTCCCAAAGCAGAGGCTAGGGAAATTCTGGCAGAAATAATAAATGTGTACAGACAGTTAAGACAGTATGTACTACAACAGTGTGGCACCGAGGTCACAGGAACCATTCAGACACCTAGGCATGCAGATGGAACTGCCATTAATCTGAAAACTATAAATACAGTGATGGGGTGTTGTCCGAGTAAATAGAGTACAATTGCATTTTGGATAGCTAGCTGGGAAAACCTATCAGATAGAAGCAGAGTATTCTCACACACTCCACAAGATGAACACTGAATAATGAATTTGTTTGTTCCAATTGGAATGGTACTGACCCCACGGCACTGCCAATCATGGGGAGGTATATTTACTACCTTTTATACTATCACACATGGCATGTCTTCAACAGCTGTATTGTCTCAAGTCCTACAACAGATAAAGGAGAAGCATGGCGCCTCACCTGCAGTGGACCTGGGTATGGAAGTAATGGGTAACATCAACACTGTAGCAGAAATAATTCTGGGAAACAAAGAGTGATGCAGCTCTGTGGGCCATTTGTAAAAGATACTCCATGACTCCGCAAGAACAGTGATCATCTCGCAAGCCTAGGTCTCTATGGGAAGAGGCACCCTGGCACAAAGCCACAGAAACCTCTGTTAAAATCAAGGTCAGAATGTGAGAATAATCAGAAAGATGATGATTGAAACGTAACCAACCAATCGGACCAACATAAGGGTAAAGCAGCCCATGAAAAAATAGGCTCAGCGCATGCAGGAATTTCAGCTACACTGTATATTTGGCAGGAACAATATTGGGGACTGTTAATGCCTTAAAAAAACCAGTATGTTTTATAACGTGAGATTTGTCAACAAATTGACCGCAAACTCCTTTTAAAAAGGTAGCACAATTGTTGCAGTTTATCTATCTCGATCATGTCAGTTTATTTAACCCAATAAATAAATATATATTGGTGGCGGTAGATTCTTGCGCACGCTTTATGTGTGTGTGCCACAGTGCCAGGTTACTGCCTGTGCAGGCGCAAAAGACTTGCTATACTTAATAACGATTGGTAGAGTTCGCACCTTTCAATCTGATCAAGATCCTCCTTTTACCTGTAGGATATTTGTAGAAGTGCTCACTGAGGATGGATTAAGTCTCCAGTTTACACACCCCTTAGGCTTTGTTCAAATGGGGGCATGGAAAAAAACAACAGTATTCTTTAGTAAGCCTTGGCAGCATGGCTCTTAAGTAACAGCACATCAGGGCTAAATAACCTATATAGTGCACAAAGAGCTTTAAACAATATGCCAAAATATGCTTTGTTGAACAGTATGCCTAATGAAATGTTGCTTGGGGTTAAAATGTATGTTCTGGATCTTCCAGAGAAACAGTCATGCCTTGGTCTATTGCAGGATTTGCAGCTAAACCAGCAAAGCCTGCCACGCAGTCATCTGTGGTGATTAGCTGTTTACAGAAGGTCAGAAAACTTGTGTGAGAGGGAATGCGATAACAAGAAGAGTTATCTTAGACCTTTTGGAAGCCTTCACAGTGCTTGTAATGACAGGAACATGGACTGTAATAAAACCATTGTTACCCAGGAAACAAAATATGCAACGGATATCCACTGATTTGGTGAAACCGTATCATGTTGCCCATCCTGTACAGCTGACCAGATGTGAGAACAGAGCATCAAGCATAAGCACTGAGTTGGTTGTAAATACTGTAGCTTCATTGTCAGCACCACGATTGATATTAAGTACAGACCTTACTGGAAGTTTGCTAACTCAAATCATCAGAGATACACAGGAGTTTAATTCAGAAAGCCCAGAATGAAATAGAAGGGTAGAGGTTAGATGTGCCATGGAGATTAATCAAAATCCCCCAAGACCTATGTCTGGACAGCATTGACATTGTTCTCATTTGCTAGTTGGCTGATAATGGTGATGTGATGGTGTATGGCAAATACATTCCAGAATGAGGAGCCTTAGATAGCAGCTGACAGCGGAGTAAGCAACAAGGACTACACAGAGTCACGAGTGGTGTATTCAGTGAGTCTCAAAGTACTTTTATAACCACTGCACAGCAAGATGGTCTCTATTAGGAGGCCTTGGAGTACCAAATCCTTGGTCCAGAAGAGCCCTTTCCTTGCATTGGAACCTAGGTGAAACCTTATCTCTAGGACGATTAACCAATGATGAGATAGGAAGACCATCGAGAACTTGCTTGCAGATTTGCAGTCTCACGCTTCCATGCATGATGCAGACCCTCATCTCACAGTGAACAATTACAAACAGTTGTATGTTATAATTGATATGTTGATTGATCTTACATACATTAAATGCCACAAGGAAGGGTTTCCCATGGTTTCAGTGGGAACACTCCACCATGCTGATATCGCAGAACATTTCCTGAATTGTACCTCTTGCAATGACCACGCCACATTGAGACGTCTTCCAGCTAGATTTCAGCTTTTAACATTACCCTTAATTGGTATACATTAGACAGATAGGTTATACTGGTCAGAAATTTGAACTCTACTTCATTTCTCCAGGAATACGGCATCCTCTGACATGGCGCAGAAAGTATTCAATATCAAATTAAACACTGGGTAGTGAACTTTGGACCAGAAGTCTGAATTTAGAAAACACCCCCTTACCATCCAACATATCATTAACCTGGAGTTTAACATTCAACAGCAGTTTGAAACGCCTTCAATAATGTCCTTTCTTGCCAAGTAAAACCCCAAAAGAAGGACTAACGAAGAGAACAAGAACCTCTGCATTTGACACGAAAGAGTCTGCAAATCTAATTCAAGTAAATACTTCATGAACTCCAGTAAGTATACACGGGCCACTTGCTGCCCCTTTCAGCACAACAAAGATTCCCTAACGCAGGGCCTTCATTCACACCATCTTTGAAGTTTTGCTTCTTCTACATCTAGAACTTGTTTGTAAAGTATCCCTCCTGGCTCTCGCTGACGTTACCTCCAAACAAAGAGTTGAGGACATATAACAGTCAGGTGTTATGAATTGCATGTGCCAAACCATTGACTATGAATGCGTGCACTGATTTAGATTAGTATTTTCAGTTGTATCTTTACTATGGTAGTATTCTTTACTTCAGTAGTATTCTTTTGAAACGTATCCCAATTTTAACTCCTGTCTCTTTCTTTCATAGAGATATGAAAATAGGTTTTTTGATGACGAGCAGCAGCGCTCAAAATGCATTGGAGCCCATTTTGAAAGACTGATTTCAGAAGATCTGTACATGAAGTTATGACTGTGCAAACTGAACGTATATTGGATTTCTAAGAATTACTAATAAAGCATTTTCTGATTTATGACCTGCTGTGAATCCATACGAAGATTTATAGAAATTATATACAGAAAGCACACCATATGCAGTGCCCTTCTACAAGTATATCAAGGACTCATACAACTTTTGCCATACAGGTCAATTGGAAATTACTACACATTGTGGAGTCAGCCAGAATGGGTCCATGAAACCTTCCAGGACAGACATGGTTGGTGTTAGCGGGATGCACGCCACTTCCAGACACACAACATTTGAACACAAATCAATTAAGGGATCTGTTGTGTGAATTAGTGAGGGTACACAAAGCACTGAGATAGTACTCTTTAAAGATAGTGCGCACTAATGTTGGAGTTCAAGGAATCACACAAGGGCGTCTGGCACAGACAATAAGTCTGCAGACTGTAAATGCAATTATGGGCAAAGTGCTCACTAAGCAAGACGAAATCCTATTCTCGAATGATTGTAAAACTAATCCACGAGATGTGGTGTATCGTCATACAATTCCCTAAGATAAATATAGAATATTGGCAAATATGCATGGTACACCCTTTACTGCTGTTTTGCCAGAACTTGTAAAGCCATTACAAAATGAACATGGGCCACTTTGGTGATTTATTTGGATATGAAACTGAGGATCACTTTGATGGGGTCTCTGCAACAGTTCCCAGTAACATTCATGGGGATGCGACATTGGTGGCCATATGCCAGCGTCCTGCTACCATACCACTACCTAAACAGGAATGGTAGTTACCAAACATTATTTCGGAAACCTACATCTCAATATGTCGATATACCTATGGTACTCATCCTTCCAAACTGCACTCGGGTCTATGACTGAAATAAAGGCAATGCCTCCAGAAAAAAACATCTTCTGATGGAAAAAAGAAACAGAAGTCTAAACAGAAAAAACAGACTGAATCTCCACAAAAGCATGAATCTAGTGTAACTTCAGGTACCATGATAAAGTAAAAAATCCCCAATCGATATCAGTATAATGATGGCCATTTTCTCAGGTCTCCGTGGATAGCAAGCACTCAGAGAAATACTCTGCAGATGAAAGGAGCGGCCACATTTAGTATGGTGGAAGAGGGGAAGACAGCAATGGGATACTAAGCACAATGTGAAGAAGGAGCAGAAAGGTTCAGATTCAAATGCTCATTATAAAAAGATGAAAGTGGCCAGCTTGACCATTAAAAAATGCCTCAGAGGTATGGAGTCCTTCTGAGGAATGGAATGGGGGCAGCAGCGCTCCTGGACCCTGCACATCAGATACTCAAGAAGCATCTAGTCCCAACTCCTGCTGATGACTACACATACACAAATGGAGGGTATTAAGTCGATTTTTGGTCACATTTGTCAGATGCCTATAATATTATCCTAACTGAGGATGATTGGCCGCCATCCTTTGTGAGGGACACATCTCGTGGGAGGATGTAATACCGGAAGTGTTTTCTTTTCTAGTCTCTGAGGATTTCAGGGAAAAATATGCATTCAAGTGGGCTTTGAAACCAGTTCCAACATTAAACAGAAATCAAGTAGAGTGGGATAAAAATTCTGTGTCACATGTGATTACTGTTCGGAGTAAGCCACGGGTAGAGCCTCAATATTCTGTGAAGCCAGAGGCGAAGCGTGATATAAAAACAAATCTGACTACTGCAGGATCAGGGAGTTATAGTACTTTGTCATTCAACCATGAACACTCATCTCTTTCTGTGGTGAAGTCAGAAAATTCCTACCATGTTGTAGTGGACCATAGAAATTTGAAACCTCACACACATACAAAGACAGTGCAGAATGCTCATAGTACTTGACATATGGCAAATTTAGTCAGGAAAAGAAATCAGCAGACATTACTAATTGTTTTCTTGGTCAGAACATTGCGACTGAATCAGACTATCAGACTGCTTTCGCATTTGGTGATATTTAGTATGCTTGTAGTAGATCATAAGAAGTGTTAAAAAACACAGTCCAGGTTTGTTCTATGCAAGACTAATGGAAATTCTCCAAGACAAACCTGATGTGTTGCCAAACAATGATGACATATATTTCAATTAGGTTAACCTAGGTGAACATTTAAAAAGGACATACAGAATAGTGACTATTTTAGTTAGACATAGATATAAAATAAACTTCCATAAATCAAAGATTGCCTTCCTTCATTTCAGCCTTAAGTATATGAATCCAGTGAAGGCAAAGGAATTGCTAGCACACTTCTTAATTTGACATGGAACATTGCAACCCCTGAACACACTGAGGAATCCCAAGCCCTAAAGGGGCTCTTAAATTTTGGAAGAGCTTCTGCCACATTATGCTGGGTGAGTAAAGCCTTTATACAATTCAATGTCACCCGCTTTCTAAAAATAAATGGATCTTGGGCTACTAGCAGATATGTTGGTGACTAAATATTTGCAAACACCTGGCAATAAAAGAAATCTAGTTTCCATGATTATCAACAACAGACTTGAATAAAAGAGTGTGTTCATAACCACAGCTCTGTGTTGCGTGAGGGTGGCACTAAACAAAAGTATTCCACGGCTTGTGCTGCAATGCAGCGTGTTTTCCAAGTTGGTGACTTCAAGGCACTGCAAACTCATACAAAAGTACTAAGTGGTTCCACTGCAGAGATAGCTGAGATTTATGCCCTTCTCCAAGCCCTCCAGAAGACAAGCATGTTGGTTCCCACAATAACGTTATCGGACTCTGCTTGCTATATGCAGAGTTACAACGCTGACCTAGCACATTGGCATTTAAATGGGCTCAGAGATTCAAAAGGTAAATCGATAAAGGTGAAACAGCTTTCAGGAGAGGTGGCTGTCCTGTGGGAAAAAACTTGCTTTGTTCCATGTACAGCATATCATGCAAGTAAAAGGTAATGGATTTATGCTAAAGGGAACTGTGTGGCTCATTCAGCTGCAAAGACAACTATGCAAAAGTGTAAGGTTGCTGCTGCAACACTATCTCACACTAAGCCAGATGCAGATTTCACGCTAGCAAAGGAGCTAAATCCCTGAAAGATTCCTTGTTAAATTCGCATACAGTTTGTCTGTGGATAATGTTCCTATGTTTAAACTGGGGAAAGGGGATAGACTCCTCACCAGTAAAGCAGTTTGGTTAGACCTTATAAAAGCACTTTACAAGGGCATAGCATCTGCCCATGCAGCCATCCATGCTACACCTACAACATTATTGCCCATATATATCCAGGGCAACAAGAAAATATGTACAGCAATGTACTATTTGACAACAAATGAAACCTTCTACTGCTTTGAGGCCAACTCCTACTTCTTTGACGACAGCCACTTTGGTGTCATCTACCTCAAACACATTGGCTCGTTGCCGATCAACCATTACAAGTTGGCAAGTGGTCGATACGTGCTTTAGATGCACATATGCATAAAAGGCTTGCAGTGCCTAATCGCAGTGGAAGCTTTGCACATCTTTCATTCAGACAACAATCTTGCGTTCGCCGCTAAGGCGTCTGCTGATGCTATGTCTGCCTAAGAAATACACTTGTTATTCACGCATCCATTCTGTCTGAAATCAAACAGCATGGTCGAGTGAACCAATGATATGCTTAAGCAACCTTGACTTCCAGGTTGCTGGACATAGGAATATTATGGTACAACATATATCCAGTTCAGCAAGTAATCAATAACTTGCAGAGATCAGCCTTAGATTGTCTCACACCATGCCAACTTCTTTTTGTAATACCAATGCATGTACCTGAATTGCTGCTCTGTGGTAAGGTAGAGATGCAAGATAATTTACCTGCCTCATGTGGCAATCTGTTGCAGAATTGTCAAGATTCTAGAGGAAAACCCATTAACAAGAAGAGTTCTTCCAAATCCTCTTCCATTAAAGTTTTAAGCTTCTGACAAGTGGCTCACACAAGTGGGAGAACTATTCCAAGAAAATTTTCATGAGAAAGTACCTTTTGGACCATCATACAGACCACCTGTGACAGGTCTTGGATAGAAGGCACTCACACTATAAAGCTGTCACTGCTGCCCAGTGCCTGGTGCTAACACAAACAAGAAGGTATGAACTGAGTATGCCAAGATGCATCAATTGGCCGATTCTGTTCAGCGCCCCCATGCCACTGATGCCAAAGTGCCACCAGATCGACTAATATGTTCTCTTCCATTGACTGCATTTTTTCCACAATTACAATAATCTCCACCAATTAAAGATTTGTTACCTTTACAAAAGGTTATAAACACCAACAGAGATCCTGAACCTGAAGAAAAGAGAAAAGTTCTTCCATCTCTCCCAGAAACTCCACTGTCTGAACCCAGTAGACTGGGCTCTAGATGGATGAAAACCTGTTGCTAGGGTAGCAATGGGTACATCTATCCACCATTGACATATATTTGGATTTTTTGCGACTAGTTCACCCTTCTGTTTGTGTATTACAATGCTGATTATCATTTTGAGGATGGTGCATGGTCACTGCCTTCTGGAGTATTCTCCCCAGTGTCTTCTAATAACTACTCTAGTCACATTCATCTTCACAATGTTTGGCAAGGAGCTGAAGCACTGTTAAGATCTCAGCCTATCAACTACCTGAAGGTATCTTTGTGAAATAGTTCCTTACCAGATGCTGAGACAATGGCAGTGGTAATGTTGCTGGTTTTGAAGATGGTGTGAGCCGGCAAGGTGAGCCAATAGAATTCCATCAAAATGGGAGTCATGTGATTATATTTCTTCAGTCCCTGGATGAGACTTGATGTGACGTGTTGGATGTCTGTAAAGGGTCCCTATGTGGAGTTTGTGAGGCCATCCAGATGCAAGAGTATGAGGGTCTGAACAGCAATTCTGAAGTCGCTTTCTGGAGGAAACAGTTGGACTTTCTTTAGAAGAGACAGCTGGTACAAGATCGTCTTTGTTTTTTTTTTTTGGTATAGAGTTCCTTGAGGGTGGGGTTGAAGTCCTGGGAGAGTCCAAGTGATTTGGCATTAGGTGAAAGTTGGGGATATAAGCCATCAAGGTTCATGTAATCGAACCAGGTTTGTACGAGTTATTTTGTGACATGGAGGTGCCCAGAAACAGGAATGGATCAAAGCAAGGAACATGAGAGTGCATGACGACTCCCATTATCTCTAGCTCTATCCATTCCAGCCGTATAAGCGGGGTAGAGATTTTATTGCCCCAGGTGTGGGAATGATGGATGGAACACATTTTGTAGATCTCTGCAGATTCAGGAAGTTTCGGTACCAGACATGTGAGGAAAATGTGTACATTAAGCCAAAGTTTGAGGTTTAAAAGGAAATTGTAGGTAAGAACATGTCCTGGGATCCATGTAAGGCACACCACCCTGGGCTTGCCCAGGTGTCTGCTTTTCAAAAGTGACTAGGTTTGATAGGTTTCCCTGGGTGGTAGCCAATCCAGAGCCCGAATAGTGCCACCATTCAGCATGGCAGGACAGATAAAATTGGTGTCCTCTCTCAAAAAGTGCCCTCAGGGGCACGAAGAGTGGGTTGCCCCTTTTGGGGTGGGGTATGGCCGTATGCCAAAGTAGGACACCCCCACTCCTTTGCTTGTTTTGGAGCCATTTTGAAATCCCTGCTGCGTAGTGGGCTTTTTTCCCCTCCCACCCCCCCTACCCCTCCTTGGGTGCAGATTAAGGGCAAATCACCAAATGGAGCAAACCTCCTGTCTGCCTCCTGAGGGAAGAAAGACTCAAATGCCCCTTTTGGGGTCATGGTCTGATGCCAGGATAAACTGACCCCAGCCTTTTCTTTGGTTTTCAACCATTTTGAAATCCCTGATGTCTGGTGGTCTGTCAGTCCCCCAAGGAAGAAAGGGCTTGATTGGGGCATAAAAACAAAACACTGGTGTTTAGTGGGCCTTCTACCTGTCCCGAGGGACAGATTAGGGGTTTGCCCCCTCTTTGCCCAAAATGGAGGCAGAAAGACTTTATTGTCTATTTTGGGGTGGAGCATGGCCCAGTGTGAAGGTGCGATGCCCCCACCTCTTTGTTTTTCCCATATGTAAAACCACTTGCTGCCTAGTGGGATTTCAACCCCCTGGTGGTAGACTAGGGGTAAAACTCCTACTCGGGATAACCTCCTATCTGCCCCCGAGATAGAAAGACTATTGCCCTTTCTGGGGTGGTAGTATGGCCCAATGTCAAGGTGGGACGCCCTCATACTTTTGTTTGTTTTGGCTCCATTTTGAAAACTCTGGTGTCTAGTGGGTTTTATGCCCACCCAGGGGCACAAATTGAGTTAACGCCCCCCCATCTGCCTCTTGGGGGGTAGAAAGAATGTTTGGCCCCATTTGACGTGTAGGTATGGTCCAGTGCCAGTGTGGCATGCACCAATGTGTCTAGTTGACTGTCTACCCCCAGTAGGCAGATTTGGAGCACACCCCTAAATCAGCACAACCTTCTATCTCCCCCCTGGGGGCAGAAAGACTGAATTGCCCCCATGCCAGGATGGACCTCCCCCATCCCCACCCAAACCACCTTCTTCCACTACCCCTTTGATTTAAAAAAAAAAAAAATTTTAAATTCCAACTGTCTTGTGGGTATTCTACCCCCCTGGGGGCAGAATGGGGGAAACTGCCTAATATACCTTCTGAGGGGGCAGAAACGCTGTATTTCTCCAGTTTTGGTGGGGGCATGACCCTATGCCAGGGTGGGCTACTCCACCCACCCCAGGTCAGGAAGTTTGGGGCAAACCCCTAATCTGTTCCATCTGTTCCTAGGGAGTGAGTGGGACTGAAAGACTGTACTGGACCATTTCACTTTCATTTGGAGGTTTATGAAGTGATCAACATTGAAGCACTTCCCCAGCAGCCCGACCTGAAATGAAAAAAAGGGAATCCATCTGATGCCAGCAACAGAGGGATTCCCTGCCCATGGGGCTTTGATGTTAACTTAATGACAATAGCGCCCAGCCATGAAAACTCTTGATGTGGAGGTCATATCACTTGTGCCTAACAAGTTAATGAAGGTTTTGATGGGAAGTCAGTGATGTCACTTCCTGTGCAGATGGATGATGGGAAATGCAGTGGTGTCCTTTCCTGTGCACATTGATGATAGGAAATTAAGTCCTCTTGAATTGCTACATCTTTTAAAGACAGGTTGGTAGAAAACCAGTGATGTCACACCCTGTGCAGATGTACGATGGGAAATGCAGTGCAGATCCTCCAGGCTATTAAGTTTTTCTCCTAAAAACCATGTCTAAATGCGTTTCTATAAATGTGTGCACATCTGGGCTGTTTGTCTCATAACATTTCTTTCCTTACAGACACAACAAAATCAGCTTGGCATACAAACAGGACAAGCATACATTATGTACAGGTATGAATGTTTGTTGGTCCTAGTGAAATACTGACCTTTTTCTGGCAACACTTTTGATGCTATAAGTTAAAACATGTAGGGATTGTTACAAATGCCCCCTATATAATATGGGGACAAATTTCCTAATGTTTATTTATTTTATGCTGTGGTTTTACGAATTTCAGCAATTATTTTCTGTAATTTATTCAGCACTAAACGTGGCTTACAATAAAGCCTCTAAAAATAACAATGTGAATTTATTGTGTGCAGGTGCTTGTAGCGAAAGATTGCCAAAAACTCACAAGAACAATACCCGATAGTCTTGGTTATTGTCTCTGGCATTATATGTCACATAGTTATCATTTCAAGGTAAGCTGAGGGAGATGCATTGGCCATACTTTGTCTGCCCACAATAAGTAAATTGATCTATATCTATACTTGAAAAAGAGCCACGAAGCATCTACTGAGTCGTGCTGGGATGTCTGTAAAAACATAACAGTTAAACTGAAGTGGTACTGGACTATATCTCCAAGAATCCATTTGGATCCCAAATAATGGCCCAAGAAAGGAAAACATTGTTCATTTCTCCTAGTGACAAATTCTGCGTATCTTTTTCTGGCATGACTTTGTGGCAACCTCCAGGCCTGATAATCTCGGACTCATGTGCTCTTTCCTTTTCAGTCACAGTGCTCAATTGCATGGTGTAAATTGTGAATAACCCACTTTTCTGTGTAAAGGATGCTTTATGAACAAGTCACTTACCTTCGGTAATGCCTTATCTGGTAGAGGCTATCTAGCCGCATATTCCTTACCTTAGAATTATCCCCAGGCGACAGACAGGGGCCGGAATTTTTTTCATAAGCAGTACCCATGCGCACCAGTAGGTGACATCGTTTGGCTCTGCGTAGCGTCAGCCGCACCGGAAGTGACGTGCACGGTGACTATATAGGTGCCACCCCAGCATGCTGATGTCAATTTCTTTTCATGACTTTCCACGCCTGGAGCGCGGAGCCACAATGAACACTGACCAGTGGTGGGTGAAATTAGGGCCCTGAAAAGGGAGGAGCATTGTACCTGAAATTCCGTTCACAGAGCGGGGAGGATCAGTGGGTCGGTAAGGAATCTGCTATTAGATAGTCTTTACCAGATAAGGCATTACTGAAGGGTTAGTAGCTTGTTCATCTGATAGATACTTCTAGCTGCAGATTCCTTACCTTATAATAGATAATCAGGAAATGCCTCTTTGGAGGGGGTCTGCGAACTTGATTTAGACTAGAAAGTCCTGCAGAACCAAATGGGCAACAGGCCTTCCCGCCGGTCCTCACTGGGCAGGCAGTAATGCCTGGTGATTGTGTGCAGTGAGGCCCATGATGCAGCCTGGAAGATGTCCAGGACCGGAACTCCGCGTACTAACGCAGTGGTCGCAACCTTGGCTCTGGTGCAATGAGCACACAAACTTTCTTGGGGTTGCTTCTTGGCCAGTGCATAGCAGATCTTAATGCAGAGCACAATCCATCATGAGATGGTTCGTTTCTGCACGGCCTTTGCTTTTTTGGCTCTGACATATCCCATGAAGAGTTATCGTCCACCCAGAATGGCATTGTGTGGTCAAGGTAGAACGACAACACTCTTTTTGGGTCCAGATGGTGGAATTTCTCCTCTTCCTTAGAGGGATGAGACGAAGTGTAAAAAGTAGGCAAGGTGATGGATTGGCCTACGTGGAACAGGGTGACTACCTTCGAAAACAAGAAGGCTCAGGTTTGAAGGACCAGTTTATTTGGGAAGAATGAGATGTATGGAGGCTGTGATGACAGTGCCTGCAGTTTACTGACCCTCCAGGCAGATGTAATTGCCACCAGACAGGCTGTCTTGATGGTAAGAAGCCTAAGAGTTCAGATATGAAGTATCTCAAAGGGAGCACACATGAGAAAAGTGAGAACAAAGTTAAGGTCCCATTGAGGCATAACAACGGGAGCTGGAGGAAATAAGTGTTGCAAACCTTTAAGAAGCCTATTTACGATTGAAGATTTAAAGAGGGAAGGCTGATCTGGCAGCCGCAGGAAATTGGAGATGGCAGAAATAACCCTTTAAGGTGCCCAATGCAGAGCCATTCTGGGCTAGGGTAAGGATAAATAAAAAGAAACTTGAGAAAGGGGTACAGATACAGGGTCAACCTGTTTGGCTGTACAGTATTGATTATCTGCCCGTTTCTTCCTTGCCGTGGTAAATTGATAATGTTTTGAGTTTAAATACTGAAGACATATCGCTGTTCTATTGGCAATGATGCCTTTGTGAACCATTGTTTTTCTTGATAAGATGACATTACAGACTTCGGGTGGAAGGTCAAAAACTGTCAACTGTCACCGGTCAATCTCCACACATGAAGGCGGAGTATTGACCGGTTCGGATGGAGAACCCTCTCTTGCTGCAGTAACAGAATATACTCCCGAAGGGGCAGGCTGATTGGAGGATTGATGGCCATGCTCAACAGCTTGGGATACCAGACTCAAAGATGACTTGGGCCCGGTCTTTCCTGATCTTCTTGAGAACTCTGGGCAGGAGCGGTATGGGCGGAAAGGTGTACAGTAGGCCTGAGCTTGGAAACTCCAGTGCTCAAAACTGCTGTCATCGCACTTTCTCAGCAGTGGCAAACAGATCTAACCAAGACGTAGGGCCTCTTGACAAAGGGTCCCTGACACCACCCTGCCTTGTTTGTTGCAGCACCACATGGTGGTGGTGTTGTCCATGAACACCTGCACTAGCCTTCCATTGATGGAGGGTAGAAAGGCTTTTAATGCCAGTCGTATCGCTCGGAGCTCCAATAGCTTGATGTGGAGTTCGGATTCTGCTGGAGACCTGAGGTCTCTGATTTCCACCTCTCCCAGATGGCCACCCCACTACTGTCAGACCTAGTTGGGGGAAGCGAGAAGGCCCTGCCCCCGACCCAGTCACGGTTCGTTAACCACAAATGCAGGTTTGCTGTGCCCTCAAAGATCTGGACCATGTCGGAGAGATTCCCCTAATGCTGCACCCACTGTAGCTTCGGGTCACACCGCAGAGCCTGAATATGCCAGGGGGCATGTTTCACAAGCAGAATGCAGGAGGCCATGAGGCCCAGCAGCCTCAGAGGCAGTCCTGCCAAAATCCATGATAGAAGCTGAAACACCTGTATCATAGCCTGGATATCATAGACTCGCTGTTCTGGAGGATAAGCCCGAAACTGCACTGTGTCCACAACAGATGGATCTGACCCCTTCTCAGACACTCCAATGAAAGGGAGCATCTGAGAAGGAGTCAGGTATGACTTCGGCACATTTATAGTACCACTGTTCACGGGTGGGAGCCCGCCTTCAACAGTCAGTCATCAAGATAGGGGAAGACTGACAATTCATATTTCTGTCGATGAGCTGCAACCA
This sequence comes from Calotriton arnoldi, assembly GCA_963921515.1. Taxonomy (NCBI): domain Eukaryota; kingdom Metazoa; phylum Chordata; class Amphibia; order Caudata; family Salamandridae; genus Calotriton; species Calotriton arnoldi. The sequence continues at coordinate 747,660 of CAWUFW010008605.1, read as the reverse complement.
CCGCCCTCACCTTGGTGAACACCCAAGAGGCACTGGTAGAGCTAAAGGGGAACACTGAACTGAAAGTGCCAGTGGCCTACGTTGAACCGCAGGTAACATCTGTGGGCAGGCAGGACGGGGATATAGAAGTATGAGTTCAATACCACCATCCAGTTCCCAAGTTCAGGGCAAACAGGACTTGAGCAAATGTGAGAATTTTGAATTTCTCCTTTTTTAGGAAGAAATTGAGAGGACACAGGTCTAGGATACCTACTTTTGATGCCAGCACCCTCTCTATGGCTCCCTTGGCCAAGCGAGCCATCACTTCCTAGCGGAGTAAGGAGATATGGTCCTCTGTCAGCCTGTCGCAAGTGGGTGGTATCGGTGGAGATGTAGCCACGAAGGGGAGGGAGTAGCCCCTTCGGACAATCTGGAGAACTCAGCGAACAGATGTTATCGACCTCCAGTGGTGCAGGTGATGGCATATCCTGCCACCCACTGGGTACACATGATGGTCGGAGGGCAAAATAAGTGGGGGTGGTGGACTGGCCCGACCTCTGGCTACCTGACCCAGGAGGTTTGTAGGTGCTGCGTCCTCGGCCAAGCAGGGGCTGGGAAGGTTGTGTGCCGTGGTGGCTGAACAGGTAGAGATGCTGCTGGAAGTCCCTTCCGTGGCCACAAAAGGAGTGGAAGACGGACTGGGGTTGACGCGGTGCCATGGAAAGGCCTAAGGACCTGGCGTGCCTCTGCTGTCCTTGAAGCGCTCTAGCGCAGGGTCCGCCTTGTCTCCGAAGAGACAGGAGCCATCAAAGGTCATGTGAAGAAGTGAGGCCTGGACTTCCCCCAAAAAGCCAGTGGTTCTCAACCAGGCATGGCGCCTAAGGGCCACCTAAAGGAAACTGCTCTGCCTAGTGAGTCAGTCGTGTCCAGCTCACAGCGAATGGCGAACTTAGAGGAGTCCCTCCCATCAGCAATAGCTTGGGAGAGTATGGCTCGGGCCTGCAAGACCATAGGCTGCACCTGCACTACCGAGTAACATAACAAATAGGAGTATCAGTCCAAAAGGCACGTGGTGTTCACTGACTGCAGTGCCATGATGGTGGAAAAAAAACATCTTCGTTCCAAAGGTATCCAGCCTTTTGGATTCACTGTCCGGTGGGGTGGTAGGGAATGCACCAGGATTTACTCTAAGTGGAGGCTTGGATCACAAAGCTCCCTGGGATGGGATGTTGGGTGAGGAAGTTTGGGTCCCCTTGGCTGGGGTCCTATTCACTGGCAATTGTCCTATTCACCGGAGTCCTCTGTGCAGGATTTGGACCAGGTCGCAAGTAGGGCATCCGTGAGTGTTTCATTAATTTGGAAAAGCAGTTCTAAAGGGGTGACTCCCAGCTGAAGCACCTCCATCAAGACATTCGTCTTGACAGCCACGTCAGATGACTTTGATGGATGGGGTGAAGTCGAAAACCTCTTCCACTTCTTGTTCTCTTTATGTTTGTTTGACTTACCCGCACGTCCGGATGACTTTGAGTGCAACGACAAGTGTTTGGAGAGGCCCCATAATCAATCCCAGGACCTTTCTCTCGACTGGGATTGAGACCATCATGGCGCCGCATGTCAAGAGGCAAGGGCCTTGGGGTGCATGGAGCGACAATTGCCGCAGGTCTTGGAGTCATGGTTGATCTCGAGGCACCAGAGGCAAACGAGGTGTGGATCCGTCACCGACATACGCCGGTGACAGGTGCCACAGGGCTTAAAATCAGCCTTTCTAGCGTACATCCCTGCCACACCAGGAGACAATGTCTCAAAAAAATCTTTGCCAAAAGATTGAAAAAAGGTCAGTCAAAAAGTTATTGGGGGTAGCCAGATCTGTGCGGAGTAGCGCAGAAAGAAAAGAACTGACGTCAGAGCACTGGGGTGTCACCTATATAGGCACCATGCATGTCACTTCTGGCGCAGACTATGCATGCAGTGCCTAATGCCGCCACCTACTGGCGCACAGGGGTACAGCTCACTAAATTTCCAGATCCAGTCTGGCCCCAGGGGATAATTCTAAGGTAAAGAATCTGCAGCTAGATGTCTCTATCAGATAACAAAATATGTACAATTCAAGGGAACAACATCTCCGCTAATAAATAAACAATACTACGTGATTCATCATCCTATAAAACATTTGTAAGTTTGTTAATAATACAATTCAAAAATGTTATTAAAACGAATAATGAAAACATACCAGCTTTTCTGAAAATGTTTGCAAGAATGTTGCAATTTTCTTGTATGTGAGTGGCTGCTTTTGCCGCCTATTAGAAAAGTTGCCATGTAAAGAGGGTTACTGCATTTACAGTAGTTATGTTAATTTAACTTCTAGTGCACACGAATGACCCTGGGAGGGGTATCTCGGCGCAGACAGGTTAAGAGCAGAGAAAAATATGGAACGCTTCACAAATTTGCATGTCCTCCTTGCGCAGGGCCATGCTGATCTTCTCTGAGGTAAACAACACACTTATTGGATAGCAACAAGCAGTAGTTATACAAGAGGAACAGTGAACCATTTTGGAAGCAATGCACATCAAAGCATGTTACACTATCAATTCAGAAGCACAATTCAATATAATAATATATACTAATGCAATAGTTTTTCCTCTGTAGTGCTACTATGCGAAAACTATAAATATGTCCTTTTCTTTTGCTAGCATTACATACTTTCTAGTTGAGGGAGTAGTCCATAACGTTCAGTCCTCTGCCATTGAAAACTATTTCAGATAAAAGGTTTGGTCAGCAATACATACATAATTGTTAAGTATAAACGAAGCCTGGTAACAGAGTCTGAGAAAAATGGGTATGAACCCTCAAACATAGCCAATATCTGCATATTGTATTGGAACTACTACTTGCCTGTACGTGAGGAGGGGCGCGTAGTACGTAAATCACTGAACTGGCTATATCTTCAGCTTTCAAACACTGCAATATAGTGGAAGAGAAATATAAGTATATATTAACTTGCATTAGCCAGTCAAGAACATTCACCACATATGTTAACTAACTCAAGGTTCAAAAATTGAACTTGAAACACAGTAATAAGGTAAAGAAATGATCAACAATTTAGCTGGCATCCAGATGGCTAGCCACAATAGTGTACAAATATCATGTTAACAAGCATTTTGTGATCGCTAAATTAATTTCACTTTGCACAGATGCTTGGCAAGTATAGATGGTTGAGAATATGGTAGTAATTATTAGCATATGGTGTGCATCTATTCTTAGAATATTGTTTTTATCCATGTGTTGAGGGTGCCAACCCCCGGCATAATTGTGACTGTGGCATTATGGTGGAAATTCTTAGTATAGCGATATCGATAGTATGACAGTGTCCACCCTTGGCATAATGCAGGCCCTGGCATAATGGCAGAATCCTTAGCTTCCTGTTGTCATCTATGTCATAACAGTGTCCATAGCTATCAAAATCCTGGCTCTGGCATAGTAGTGCTAATTCTTCTTCTTTTTTTTTTCAACAACTCTTTTTATTGCAGGGATTAAGCACAGTACACCAATGACAGCAGCTCTCATTATACCAGGTAGTAATACATAACATTCCAATAGAGGAGTTTCATATATTCCGTCCGTAAACCCTGGCACTTGGCGGCTACAGCTCTATCACTATGTCTGGACCTTCTGTATTGTCGTTTTGATACCAATTCTCTCGGATCTAATCTAGTCACAGGCGCGCACAAAGTAGTGCTAATTCTTGTATGCTATAGACATGCATGGCATGATAATGCTTGTCCGCGATACAGTGGTGGTGGAAACCCATCTAAGATGGGCATCCCTAGCATGTGATGGTGATACACAGGCATATAAGGCATACTCTGTCTACATGTACTGTGCAAGTGAATCATCAACACAGATAATTGCCAAACTTCAGGTCCCCAGTTTTGCTAACGATCTTTTCTTTTCTTTAATTAAAATCCATCCAGAAAGTTTTATAAATTCATCCATACGATTCATTCAAAATGTCAAATAATAAAGCCGTTCAACACCACATACAAAGTCTAATACAGTACCGAAATCAAGATGGCATAGGACTAAAAACGATCATTAGAGACCAGATACAGTATCATATCGTCATTAAGAAAATTATAGCAAACGTTCCCATAATACATTGAAATGTACATGCAAGTGAATCTTATAAATGTAAACTTAAATAATACTACGAATAGTATTTTAAGATCCAATACAACGTCGACTGCCTATTTTTAAAACGAGCTAAAATATCGATTAAGCATTAGGTACATTAAAATATGCAGAGATATCAACATGTGTGCTGTAAATAATATTTCATCCCATAAAAGCAACTTCAAGTACTCATCAATAAAAACTAAAGTGTCTATAGTGCAATAAAGTGCTGAGAAATAGGTGTCCATAGTGCAATCAAATCCAAGAAGGTGTGCAATTATATCAAGAGATGCAACAGTGAGTAAGATTCCAGCATAATAGGTGTACCTCCTAAAATATAAGCTCTTGTTTGAAAATTTAATCAAAATAGGCCGCCCAGACATTCTCAAACTTCTTGATCCCCCCAATTCGCAGTGCATACAGTCGCTCACTTTTTTTAACCTGCTTCATTTTCCAAACCCACTCGCCTTTTGTTGGTATAAGATCTGATCGCCATCTCTGAAGCAGGAGTGACCTGGCAACCGCCATTGCAATATATAATAGTTTAACCAACTTATCAGGAAAATGTAGAGTAGGGTCGTAACCAAAAACTTTCAGCCGAATATTAGGATCTATTATGATTAAACATTCAGCTTCCAAATGACAAAAAATATAATTCCAGAAACCCTGGATCAAGGGGCACTGTGATATGATGTGTGTCCAATTGGCTGTAAGATGATTTAGACAGCGAAAACACTGACCTGATTGGCTGGGGTAGACCTTAGATAGAAAATGTGGGGTTCTGTAGAGAAGCCATTTACTAAAGAATAGCATCCGGCGCCAAGTAGCCCCCCTCAGCGTGCTGAAATTAAGTTTACTTAATACGGACCACATACTCGCTGTGACTTCCAAATCCTCATGTTTTTCTCATTTAGTTATTGCTTTCTCCGCGAGATCAATACCCTTAATAGAGACTAAACAATGTTTCCACTCCCCGGGTTTCTTAACTATGATTTCTTCAAGTAATGCATATACCAGATTTTTACGTTCATTAATCTGTTCCAGATCGAGATTACTCAGGAACTTAATAAGAATGTTATATGACCCGAGTAGAAGGAAATCATTCGGGATTAAATCATACATTTCAGCGATATTCAGCCACCTATCGTTCCTTAAGAAATCGGAGATTTTCCAAAAGCCGGTCTTAGCCCATTTTTGTATGATTACGGTCGAATCTCTAATCCCAAATACTGAAGTGAGTTCGGATAACGGGGTTGAGGAATTAATTACGGGGATTGAATATCTTCTATAAAAAGCATGACGTTTGTAAAAAAACCACTGCATACACATATAGCGCACTAGTTTAGGGGATTTCGAAATTTTTAATGGGCAACGTATCTGGTTCTCTTTACAAATTAACTTCATAAAATAATTTACAAATAGACCTGTTTGTTGTTCCAGCTTAAACCTTGACATATATTGTGCAAAATATGCAAAATAATAATCCCTGAGATTGGGGAGAGCTAATCCGCCATTATCCAGCACCTCATATAAAGTGCTTAGTGCAATTCGAGGGGTTTTCTTACCCCAGAGAGAGGATGTAAACATGGACTCTAATTTAGCAAAGAAAGATGCCGTTAGACGCAGGGGATCGCAGAGAATAAAAAATTAAATAGCGGGAGAACGGACATCTTGATCAGAGAGACCCTGCCCATTATGGTTAATGGAAGCGAGTTCCATCGCTGGAATAAGTCCTGTACTTTCAGCAGAAGCGGGGCGAAATTTAAGTCATACAGTTCGGAGAAATAAAACCCCAGATATCTTTCGGTTTAGAATTTAGACAGGACAGGATATCAGCGTGTAAAACATCAGGCTTGCAGCCACACTGGATTATTTCCGTTTTTGTTGTTGTTGATTTTATATCCGCCGAGCAACTCAAACTGCTCAAAAATCTCAAAAACGTTTGCTTGGACTTCCTTATCCCCTTTTATTATTAGCATGATATCGTCTGCATATAATTTAAGTTTCCCCATAGTTGGTAGAGGGGGACGAATATCTGCATTATTTCGGATGGCAATCGCCAAGGGCTCAATAAAAAAAGCAAATAACACGGGGGACAGTGGACAACCTTGTCTAGTCCCCCGTTTGACACTAATTTGGCCTGCCTCAGAGGCATTAATAATGATGTTAGCTTCTGCATTAAGGTACATTCTCTGGATCAGCCCCGTTATTTTGGGAGGTATACCAAAGTTTGAAAGAATACAAAATAAGGTCTCCCAGACCACGAGGTCAAATGCCTTCTCGGCGTCTAATAAAAGGACCAAAGCTGGTATCTTCTGGGTCTCAAAATGATCCAGTGCTTCGGCTAAATAATGCATATTGGTCCCAAGCTGTCTCCCTGCGATAAAACCATTTTGATCTGAATGGATCAGGTGCGAGGCTATTACATTAAATCGGTTGGCTAAAAGTTTAGTAATGATTTTATAATCAGAATTTAAAAGCGTGATAGGGCGATATGAGTTGGGGTCTTCACAATCTTTTCCCTTTTTAAAAAAACTGACAATATTCCCTTTTCGGAATGAAGGTGAAATTGAATTTGCGATCAACAAATTATATTCTGATTGGCTCCATTCCACCCACCCCAAAATGATTGACATTACCAATGCTTTTTTCAACCGAGTGCCTGATGTAGAAACATGCCACAGGACAAACCTTCCTTCCTGTGCATTGATTATTTCCTGGGCAACCAACAAGTCAGTGGCAAAGTTTTCCCTTTAACCCCTTCGGTGCATCGGACGGCCCGGGGCCTTCCGACGCACCAGTGCTCATGTGTGTCGGACGGCCCCCGGCCGTCCTCGCACATGGCACAGGGAATCCCTCTGGTGCGGGCACCAGAGGGATTCCCTTTACCCCCCAACAGCCTCGGGTGCTGGGGAAGAGCTTCCCCAGCTCCCGAGGCTGTCTGCTTTGTTTCCCTGAAATGACGATCAGCGCGCACGTCGCGCTGACGTCATTTCAGTGAAACCGAAACAGAAATGAGCCAAGAGGCTCATTTCAGTTTCGCTTTCTACGTGCTCTGGGGGCTATCTCAGCCCCCAGAGCACGTAGAAAGTCAGGAGAGGTCCCGTGGAAAGGGGAGAATCTCTCCTTTCCAATGGTACACCTCCCTAGTGGATCCCTGCTTGGGGATTGCCCCAGGAGGGCGATCCCCAAGCAGGGATCTACCCTCTAGGCACCAGGGAGAGGGGAGCGGCTCCTTGGCAAGGGCCTTTGCTCCCCCCATATTTATTTTGGCAAATTCAGTCTTTCTGCCCCCCCTGGGAGATCCACGCAAGCCCTACCTCCCTGGACACCCCCGGGACTCTAGTTTTCAGAAATGTGTGCGTTTGGTAGGTGTCCCTAGATGGCCGCCAAGCCCGGGACTAAAACCTCATGTGACCCCCCAAAAAGCAGATCGTTTTGTGACCGGTAATTTCTCCACAATATGTTTTGGGCCCTTGCTTGTCGCGGGTACTTGACCCACCAACACAAGTGAGGTACCATTTTTATCGGGAGACCTGGGGGAACCCTGGGTGGTAGGAAATTTGTGTCAGCCCGGTGATCTTACAACTTTCCCACACAGAAATTTGAGAAAAATTTGATTTTTTCATCAAAATTTGAGGTTTGCAGGGGATTCTGGTTAGGGAAACGTTGGGGGATCCACGCAAGCCATACCTCCCTGGACTCCCCCGGGTCTCTAGTTTTCAAAAATGTATAGGTTTGCTAGGTTTCCCTAGGTGCCGGCAGAGCTAGGGTTCAAAATCTACAGCTAGGCACTTTGCAAAAAAAGAGTCAGTTTTCACTGTGAAAATGTGGTGTGGCCACGTTGCGTTTTGGGGCGTTTCCTGTCAAGGGCACTAGGCCTGCCCGCACAAGTGAGGTACCATTTTTCTCAGAAGACTTTGGGGAATGCGGGGTGGGTGGAAGGAATTCTGTGATGCACGCAGATTCCAGAACTTTCCACCACAGATATGTGAGGAAAATGTGTTTTTTTGACAAAGTTTGAGGTTTGCAAGGGATTCTGGGTAACAGAACCTGGTGAGAGCCAGGTGAGGTGAATTTTGGGCCGTTTCCTGTCGCAGGCACTAGGCCTACCCACACAATTGAGGTACCATTTTTCTCGGAAGACTTTGGGAAATGCGGGGTGGGTGGAATTTTGTGGATCCACGCAGATTCCAGAACTTTCCACCACAGAAATGTGAGGAAAATGTGTTTTTTATTTTTACAAAGTTTGAGGTTTGCAAGGGATTCTGGGTATCAGAACCTGGTGAGACCCGGACAAGTAACCCCATCCTGGATTCCCCTGGGTGTCTAGTTTCCAAAAATGTATAGGTTTGCTAGGTTTTCCTAGGTGCCGGCAGAGCTAGGGTTCAAAATCTACAGCTAGGCACTTTGCAAAAAAAGGGTCAGTTTTCACTGTAAAAATGAAGTGTGTCCACGTTGCGTTTTGAGCCGTTTCCTGTCGCGGGCACTAGGCCTACCCACACAAGTGAGGTACCATTTCTATCGAGAGACTTAGGGTAACACAGAATTGTAGAGCAACTGTTATTACCTATTGACTTTCGATGCATTTCTACCTTCCAAATGAAAGACAATGTGTAAAAAAAGAAGTCGCTTTGAAAAATGACCTATAATTCTCATGCTAGTATGGGTACTCACAATTTCGGAAATGTGCAAATAGCTACTTTTTCTAAACTCTATATTTTGTTCCAATTTCAGAAATACATCGGTGTCTTTCATCCCGATTTTTCACTGTATATATTTTCCCAAATTAATTGCAATATACCCGGTACATAATAAAAAACTATTGCAAGACGCTGCTCAGTTATTGGCTCTGGGTTCGTCGGGTTCTTGGTGAACCTGCAAGTCCTATATATCCCCACAACCAGAAAGGTCCAACGGATGTAACGGTATATTGCTATCAAACATTTGTCATACTTAGAAGAAGTTACAGGTGGAAACGTTGGCACAAATGGCTGTTTTTTTCAACTAATTTTCAATTTTTCCTATTTTCAACTGTTAGTTTCTATAAAGAAACCTTGAAGGATCTACACAAATGACCCCTTGCTGAATTCAGAATTTTGTCTACTTTTCTAAAATGTATAGCTTTCCAAGATCCATTATTGCTTTCATACCCATTTCTACCATTAACTGTTAGAAGTTTGAAAGCACAAAAAATAGCAAAAATAGGCTATGTCCCAGTAAAATGCCAAAACTGTGTAAAAAATGTTGGTTTTCTGACAAAAGTCTGTCAGTCCCTGAAAGCTGGGAAAATTGTGATTTCAGCCCCACAAACCCTTTGTTGATACCATTTGCAGGGAAAAAACCAGACGCTGTCATTTGCAGCACTTTTTTCCCATTTTCCCCCCCAAAAAACTATTTTGGCTAATTTCTGGGTCCCCTCCAGGGGAATCCACAAACGCTGGGTACCTTTAGAATCCCCGTGATGTTGGAAGAAAAGGATGCAAATTTGGCGTGGATACCTTGTGGTCAAAAAGTTACAGGGGCCTAAGCGCGATCTACCCCAAATAGCCAAAAAAAGGCTTAGCACAGGGAGGGAAAGGGCATAGCAGCGAAGGGGTTAACAAAGGCATGTATGTACCAAAGGAAATTAGTGGCCTTGTTTAGAGTCTCACTTAGAGGATATTTTGCCAATCTAGCAATTTCCCTGCTCTACTTATAGTCGAGGAACCACCATGTTTCTGCTGGTAAAGCCTCCATTGGCACCCCCAGTGGAAACCGATGACTAACAGCAAAACTGATATTGGGCCAACTGTCGAAGTACATCTGACCATCTGCCCTAAATAGGTCATTTTTCCTGTTTAGGACTACCATGAAAAGTATGGAGATCCTGACAAGGAAAACAAAAAAATTACTTCCACACGCTGTGAGAAACTCCTAAGGTGTCAGGGGCATTTAGGGCCTGATTTATATGTTGGCGGAGAGGATCTCTGTTGCAACGGCAATGGAGTTCTCTCCCCGCCAACAAAGTGGTCCGCCTGCCCGCCCAATTAAATATGAATACAGCAGTGACTACTCCATTTCCTCTGTAGCCAAATTCTGCTTCGGAGTAAGGGCCGTAAGAGAATTGGCTATATGTAACCCTGGGCGTAGTTCGCGAAGTAGCGCTACGCGAAGCTACGCGAAGTGCACTTCGCACTACGCGAGCTACGCGTAGCACTACGCGACCTGCGTAGTGTGCTGTTCGCGATGATTGCACAGTGCCGGATGCTTGTCCGCACTGTGCAATCATTGAAAACGTCATCTTGCACAGTGCGAGCTGTCTTTTACTGCCGCTCGAGTAGATTTTTACTCGAGCTGCAGCTTTCTCAACGCGGACTAGTAGTTTCTCATCGCGAGCGGTCGCGAGCATACGCGACCACTCGCGATGAGAAACCTCACCTCCCCGCGTTGAGAATCTCGCCGGGAGGTTTATTTTTCACGCTCGCGATCGGCAACTTGATGTTGCTGATCGCGAACGAGGAAAAAGTCTCGCCGGGATGTCATTTTGCTTGCTTGCGGTCGCCAACTTGACGTTGAGGACTGCGAGCAAGCAAAAAATGACCGCTGCACTACGCTACGCGTGTTTGCACTGTGCTACGTGCAATTCGCGTAGTGCGAAGTAGCGCAAACTACGCGAGCGTAGCGTAGTGCTTTGCCCAGGGTTAGCTATATGTCCATCCACCCAATTAGGATAGGCAGATATTTAGCTTTTTTTTTTTTACTGTCCGTCATGACCAGGCAAACTCTAGCAGTGAGAGACAGTAAAAAATAAATAATGCCCCCGCCTCCCCAAGGGGCATTCTCTTTTTTATTTTCAAAAATAAAATCCCATTTCGGGATTTTCTTTTTGAAAATAAAAAAATGTAACAGTTTAGTTCAAGACTCCGTAAGCCTGACGGAGCCTTGTGCCAAACTGTTGAAAGCACCGACAGGAACTGCCGTGACGGCGGTTCCTGGCAATGCTTTATAAATGACCGCCAGCTTGACAGTCATTTATAAATCTGGTGGGCAGTACCCCCACCAGGGAGACGGAGTAATTTACTCCGTCGTCCTGGCGGAACAACAGGCAGCCCGCCAGACTATAAATCAGGCCCTTGGTTTTTTGTTTTCCAAAAACAAATTCACACTGTTCATGCACATTGAAGATATCACCGGCACAACAAACTTAAATGCATTCAGAGAAGCCATTGTGATGGGGGCTCTAGTGAAGACAAAGAGATCTCCGCCTGTCTGGTGAAGAATTCTAACTATAGTGAGTTATAATCTACCAGTGCCACAGAGTACGTCCTCCAATGTCCTGGCAGAATAGAGAACAGGCCACCATATGTTAAATGAGGCCCTAAATTAATCGAGAATTTATTGCTGGCTCTGCAAATCTCATTTCTTTCATTAATGGGATATAAGAGAGTACATCTGAAAATGCTACGCATGTACGTATAGGCTATCTGTGGTCACTGCACAGCAATCCTAATGGAAATATAGCCATGGCATGTCCCTACTATATCGCATGTGTTATATTGCAGGAAAAAAGTACTGCATCCTATACATTGCATGTAACCGCTAATTGGTATGGTAAGTGTAGGTTATTGTGAAGTTAAGAATAATATACATATTTACCTTGAAGATGTAGTGAATGCAGTACTTTTGTAGGTCAATATTATAGATCTCAATATAGATTACACAACGCATCCAAAAATATCACCTTCTGTGTCTCTGATTTGAGAAGTTGTGGGATAAAAATTCAGGTCCACTTCATGGTATTAAGTAATGTAACAGAGGTGCACAGGTTTTCCGCACTCTGTTGCCGTTTTGTTCATTTAAATTCACTATACTAACAAAACATGTTGCTTATATTCCTACCCTTATGCTTTCATATGTAGCTGCTGCCTTTTCTGGATCATTATCATGAAGTTTAAAAGCAAATTCCGTCTCAACCAGTCCTGGGGATATACTCTGCAAAACAAAAGAACAAACATCGAATAAGATCTGCAACTCCTCATGGGCTGGATTGCAAATAGTTTTGTCCAGAGCTACTACATGCCATCAATGGTAAATAGTGCAACATATGGTGCAAACTGCTTTGCGCATTTCTAATCAGATGGACTGCTGTTGAGGCAGAAGATGAACAAAATACAGCTCACAACACCACATCAAAATAACACAACAAAAAGGAATGAACACAACAGTAATAAAACATGAATACACATACCAACACAAAACACAGATCACAACAAAATACACCAACAAACTGCATAGCAACACCACAACAAAACACACCACAACAGTCCAACACAATACACAAACATAAAATACTATAAGAAAACAATAGCACAACAGCACAATACAATTTTTCTTTTACTTAGCCAGTTGTAGTTGAATTTGTGCTGCATTTCGGTGTTGTGGTGTGTTATTGGGTTGTACTGTGATTGTTTTGTGTTCAGTTGAGGTTCTTCTGTTTTATCTTTTTATTATATTGTCAGTCTGTTGTGATGTTGTATACTTTGTGTTGTTATTGTTGTCTTGTGTAGATTCATCTACATAAACAAGTATTACCTCATGCAAGAAATAGTTTTCCCGTTATGCTTTTGTTATAGGACGCTAGCACTAAGACGCCTCAGCATCCGCACGCTTTAGAAGCTGTTTTACTTACTTACTACTTTACCAGAAAAATGGTGCACATTTCATTGGCATTCCAAAGTCAAACAAACAACAACTGCCAAAGATGCGAAGACCATGTCCAAAATCATGCCTTAAAAACATTTACAAAGTTCATTGTGTGATCTGGGAAAGAATGTGAAGACTTAGTGACTGCTAGTGAACACGTGGATTTATGACCTCAACTAGTGCTACATTTTTTACGGAGACACTGAGGGCTGCAAGTAAAAGTTTTACCCACTGTACTCAGTGGCTACTTTAAATTAATGAAACCTATTCCACATGTTCTGAACCACTAATTGTCTCAAATGGTACTGTTTTGTACTGAATACTCTGTTAGTTGGTTTACTTCTTTAAATTGTCTGCTAACAATGGAAAACCATCAGAATTTCCAACCAACGGAGATATGTTGAGCTGCAAATTTAATTTCAATAAATCTCTTAGTTTATTTGTGACTGGGCATTAAATATATTAAAACAAATCCTCCGTTTTATTTTATAGAGAACACAGGCGCTTTCTTTATGTCTAACTTATTATTTATTTTTTATGGTTTTAATATGTGAATATGAAGGCAGTCAGTGTGCCATCACACCTACGCGAGGGAAACTCCACCGTTGTAAATTAGTTTAAGTACTAGATTTGAATTTTACTATGCTCGAGTTTTCTAGACCTGCCTAGAATCTCTGATTGAGAGCTTTTGCATTCTGGTAATGCATAATCATGCATGCATCATAATGGCACACCGATTGATCTGCACACATGCACATCCTCGCCACTTTGCTTATTAGGTCTCGGCGCTGTCTCGAAGAGACATGTTGTATATACTTTGTGACCTTCAACTCGCCCATAGGCTTCCCATTTGCTGGCTCCATTGTCACTCTCCTATTCTTTTTTCCCATTTGTCCATGGCATGCTTGCATCATGCCTCTTCCTGTGTTCTGCCCTTCACAAGAGAAGGGACCAATTACTCCTATCCATCCCCTGCTCTTATTTTAGGAAATGTTTTCGGAACTCTTTTTCTTTGTGGAGGAGCCCTTCACAAGACCGGTCATGTTTACACTGGCCCTGACCTACGTTAAACAGGCCTGTAATATGGTTCTCACCTCGTCATATTCGAGGTGCATTGAAAGACTGAGATCAAATGTCCGACACTGGTTTCCGAGCGTGCCTTTTCTTTCTCGGACTTCAAAGTTATTGCTTAAATGTTAGTGTCACTGGTGCTCGGGGTGAATGGCTGCTTAGTTAACATTCTTCGAGCAGCCTGGAAATCTCCTCCCACCTCCCTTCTCATCTAAACTCGTCAATGTTTTTGTGGATTGCTTTGTTCCTGGGTTACATACTTCTGGGTGATTTCAGTTTCTGTGCATTAGAGAGAAGAGGTTCAGAATTGCTAACTTGAAAAGCAAACTTGAGTACTTATTAAAAGCGGATCACCAACTTTATTTTCTATTGATTTGAGGCATCAGTATCACTATATTAATCCCACCTCGCTGCTGGAAGCAGAGCTTCCATGGATTTATACAGAGGTGCATAGTGAGTACCGAAATTCCAAACTGGGGACTTGGCGAGGTGGGCTACTCCCACCGTGTTTACCGCGTAATCCGTTAGCTCACAGCTGAGATATGCACATGATGCTTTTCCATCAGTTCTATTTAATATTAAGTGGTTTGGGTTTGTTGTTTTTCGGTTGCTTTTCAAAGGCACGAACTTAGCGACGGCCCAGAGAGAAGCCGCCTTGCATACAAATAAGCCCCTTTGCTCACCAAGGATCTCTGTCCAAATAGCAAACAGCACCTTTTCTACCTGTCCAACTAAGTGACATGATGCCTCCCGTCGTTTTTTGCACTCCTACCCTCTTTCTTAGTTGTTTACCTCTCCTAAATCCCTCTCCCACCTCTTGTAGTTCTCTCAAGTCAGCTTCCTCGTCTCTCCCACACCTAGATGTTACTTTGCATATGCTGCCATGCATATGGTTCTGCTTTTTGTACAGACCGCAGTGCATTTTAAAATATTTTTTATAGGATGCGCAGAGCAGAGGGCAGCTGTGTTGATGAGATGTTGCCGATAAGCTATCTCTGCTGGAGGATCGGGTAGAGGCAGGCTGTTTGGCCAAGAACCGAGGCCATGATGTATAATGCTGCAATGATTTATGATCCAGAACGAGAAACAAGCCAACCTCCACTTTCTTTGTCAAACAATCTGTGACAAATGCCAGACGATACTTCTTAGTATTTATTTACTCATTGGGACTTTTTTGATCTATGAAAAACCGTTTCCTTACTTTTTATAAAAAAGAACCGTCCGAGGACAGTTATTGTCATTCAGGGAGTCTCCTGTGCTGTGAAACCAAAGCCGGGCATTCAGCTAAACAAGCCTTCCTGCCAGGGTGCCAGCTTGACTGAAAGAAATGCAAATGTATGCAACGAGTTAATCTGCAAATGTAAAGGGTAATCTGCAAATGAAAGGGAAGCTTGGGAGTCGGTACTGGCTTTGATTGATCAAATCACTTGAAGCTTGGTGATGACATTTTTTTGGGAGTGTTAGTGCAAAGAGTTAACCTCTGAAGTGCATGCTTTTAATAATTGTATTTATATAGCTCTTACTACTCCTGAGGCGTTGAAGGGACAGTTATATAAGAAAATTGCATTATGTACAGTCTGTTTATTACTAAAAGCTATATTTTGGAAGCAGCATTTTACCTAAAACCTTTATGCGCTTTTTGTAGCAGTACATCCTATACTGTGTGCAACGCAAGTTTAAAATAATGACATTCATGTTCCCAGTGCTTTCTGTCACAGGCTGTGACTTCGTAGCACCAAAAACACAGAAGTCGCTATTCTCTACTTCACCAACCAAGATTTCATTCTGTGGCTCTCTGGTTACACACAGACGTCTAAGGAGCATTAAGTAATTAAGGTTTTATAATGTACTATAATACATTTCCCACAGTAACAACTTTTTTAAATGACATTTTCATTTAAGCTGTGCATTGTTTTATATGTAGCTACCTGACAGTGAAACACCAAAAAACGTACAGAATATTTGTTTTTTTAACCATACCTTTGACCCCCACCATCACACTCACTGACCCCGCTCCAATGAATGCAGCATCACAGTTTCCACACTTTTTTAATGCACTTTGACTTCTGTTTAAGAGTTGGTATTCTGAGGCCAGTAACTGACCCCACAGCCGGAAGAGTGGTGTTCCCAAAATTACGGCAACGGAGAGCAGCTTCCAGGGTGAAGTTTATAGCGTGTTTAAATATTTCTACTCGGAGCGTTTTACTGCTATATTTTCAATGTAGTTTTATTTTCCTGTCAATAGTTCATTATTCATTTCATAACCACGTTTCTCTCTTTTCTCACAACAACAGTTCTTATATGTCCAGTAGTTTACTATAGCATCATATAATTTTCCAATGACTGATGTTCACCTCAGCACTACATGTCAGTACTGTACCCCTTTAATCTTGTTTTGTCTTAAAATGTGAATTTCTATCTAAGATAAACTACAAAATCGAACACGGATAATTATTTTGTACATAAATACGGGTTCATTAGCCTACTGTTTGTCAACAGCTCTCCAGTGGTTATTAACAAACCTGGGAGCAGTTTAGTAACACCAGCACTATCTTGTGCATGCTCAAAATATAATAAACATTGTTGACCGTCTCAAATCTAAAAAAACATAAAACACAATTCAGTGCAATGCACATGCATTATTGACCCAGGATCTTATTTCTACCCAGGATCGGTGTGACATAGAAAGAAAATGTGCCCCTGATATTTCTTTGGCTTGACTGTGTTATTTTGGGGACTGCCCTGAATTATAGCACCGTACACAAATGCATTAACATTGACAACGCCTGTAGCTCCCAGATTGCCGAGCCCTATTGGCTTTGCCAATGCTTGTTGAATAAAGGTGCCAGGTGGTGTGTGTTTTTAGCTGATGGGTTCGTGGCATCACGTTGATAATAGGATTCACGATAAACGTAAGTTATATCCTACTCTTAATGGCCTGGCTCTTTCCCATTCTTAACTTTCAGGCAGATTGTCAGTAAGTGAGAAGGAGACATGAAGGAGGATAAGAGAGCATTGGCTTCCTAGGGTCTAGAGAAACAGGATGCAGAGAACTTCCAAAAAATCGTTCATTGTTATCGGAGAAATCCTGGTGTTGGAAGAATGCATACGGCATACCCTATGTAGCTGCTTAGCATATATTTCTGATATATACATGCTGGTAGAATGCTACCAGTGCATCCTTACCTTTTGAGGCTTGTGGCTAGACACCAGACGAAGGTTGGACTCCATGTAGGGTGTTGAAGTGGTGATAAAAGAATGATCAATTTATTAAGTCTAACCTTAGCAACTACTCGCCTGTCATCATTGCCTTTAAATTCATGAATACGAATAGTAGCAAAGAAACACCAAATGTTCTAGTATTACTTATCCAATATGCAATATTATTTTAATTCATTCAGATGTTATGTGCATATATCAGCATTCTGCTGGAAATGCAAATCCAAGACAACATATGTTTCACTTCCTGTGACAGGTCGTGCAAGTGAAGTGTTTTGTGAAGTCTGGAAAATACAATACTTGGGCAAAAGGCCCGCTATACGCTAAAGTCCTGTGATGCAGTCTGTGGTAAGACATGTCAGTATGATCTAAAGCACAGTTTCCACTTATATTAGCAAATAAAATGATTTAAAAGTGCTCAAAATGAGGTTCTCAAGACTTGAATTAAACATAAAATGTCCCATACAAATTATACATGTACGGCAACAATAGCTTTTTAATGATCTATAGAGATATTAATGTGACCAAGTTAGAGATGTTAATCTCACACAAAAGAGCGCTTTTTATTTTAAAAAAATGTGAATAAACACTGTGGTTAGAGAGGCTGTACCTCTTAAGAGTCCACTGTACAGTACATACACCTGGCAACTTGTGCAATCTGTGCGTTCATTTGACTTCACAAGGTAAAGAAGTGCAAGGACAATCAGAAGAGGAAGGAACATAGTCTGGTAGAAAAGATGAGAACCTCACCATAAAGAAAACTGTTTATATCTTGCATCTTCAACTCAGTCAAATTAATCAATTGTTCTTTCATGTCAAAAAATAGAACACCTTGTATTAAGATACTGACATACATACTTTAGAAATTATCTTTACAAATATCTATTTTATCTATCAACCTATCTTCATATTCGGTAATGCAATCTCCAAATGTTTTCGCCCCATTAGAAAATGCAGTTCTTTGGTTTAAAACATGTAATTTATTAGAGTTCTTTTTTTTTGCATTGAGTGTTTGCAAAATAGGATGCAATATACTGTCTTTACTACTAATTCAGTACACTATAATACCACAAGCTCAGTGGTCTCAATGTGGTTTGTGAAAAGCTAGCAACAACAGTGTTCTGGCAATGTACCAGTGTTCAAATAAAAAACATTCAAAAAGATCAGATATGAGGTGTTCCTGCTCAGGCAGGCCTTAGCGTAATCAGGGGCCCATTGGTATATTGCTTTCTTAAGTGCTTCCTGAAAGTGGTCTCTATTACCCAAAGTGATATCCAACATTTCCCATAATAGATTTTCCCTTTTCGGTTAGCTTAGTCTTCCCCCTTTATTATTTCCTACTTCCCTTTGCCTTGTGACCTTTGTTGGTGGGTTTGCCTCTTGTGATTTACTATCCTCACCAATAGTACTCAGTTCTACATGGCTGAGACTCCATTGTGCTAAAACTAATTGGGATCAGCAGGCTATTTTGCTTTATCTTTTTATGCTGAACACGGTTTTTAGATCAAGATGCAACAGAAGACTCAGCCACTGACCAGTTTTTCTCTGCAACAAACTGTGCAAGCTGACCCTGAAGAAACCAAGATGGACAAGAGCACTATCCTGGCACCGCATGAAAGAATGTACTGATGTACTGAGCAAGAAAAGAGCTGACTTCCTTCCTCCTCAAAGAGAACAAGACTGCCAAATTGACTTAATTATTAGGAAAGCAATACTGCATGGTTGTATCTATCTTTCAAGCATAAACCAAGATGAAATTTTCGACAGGATCTGCAAGAGAATCTTGATAAAGGAAATATGTGGCACTGAACCTCACCATCAGGAGAACCAATGTTCTAGTTGCCAAAGCTAATGGGGAATTCAGCCTTGTATAAATTACAGGGAACTTACTGCCATCATGATTCATAACCAAAACCTTGTTCCCCTCATTCACTTCACCCTGTTGCTTACTATTTTTGCACCCTGACAGAAACCGAAAATGATTTTATGATCTACAGCCGAGAAAAGTTAGCCATATCATTTAAATGGGGTGCTGGAGATTGTCTAATCGAATACCTGGAGAAATGTGTCCACATCAGCCTAACATTCAAGGTAATTCATTTGTTTCCTCTGTAGGCCTACATCATCTTAAAGATCAGCTGCATCAACTACAAAGCCATCAACAAACAAAAAATGCGAGCATTCCTGGCCGAAACCTAATAGGCTCAGGTGGGCAACACCACATTTGGAGCTTAGAAAATGACAGCCAGGAAATGAAGAAAAGAAAGGACCAGAAGACAAGTATTCTAAGTCTATGCACTAAGGAACTGGAACTACAGCACAATTGACATCAGAATGGCTCTTAACGGCCTGAAATTATAAACAAAACTGAACATACACCTTTTCCAGAACACAACACTATACCTTCTCATGTGAGGTACAATTGCTTACTCTGCCTGATTTTTAACATTCTGTATTGTACTGTGGGCTCTCACCAACTGTTGAGTGCTATGTTGCTTTCCTGCTATATTTGTGCTATACAAATACCACATATAGTACATACGCTCACTTTCGTGGTCCTATTAGGTTCCTCTACACTGCCAGCCACTCGTAACCAACAGGAGACAGTTTCATTGACAAATGTGCAACTGACAATTCTATTGGCAGCTGTTTGCAAGCACTTTTTATACAACACACAATAACCTTAAGGCATGAAGTGATTTAAAGAGATTTAAGAATGCTGTTTACTATCTAGACACTGTGCTATACTCTCTTGCTCTAGCACCCCAAACTTCAGACCTGTGCTGCGAGTTCTCCTAGACGTCCATTGTCCCATCTCCAGATGTATGAGCCCAAAGAGCAAAAAACATGGATACTGCACTGCCTAGCATTTCCACACCCCTCCCACCCGATACTACATACTGAACTGTAAAACTTGCTACTGATCTCAGCATCAAAGACTGGGAGGTCAAACTGTCTCCCTTACCACAGACAGTTGTCATTGCCTTCTTCATATATTTTGTCACATCCCTTGGACCATAACTCATAGAAAACAGTAAGCCTTTTCGTCTGAACAATGATTATCTACACTTTTAGCATGTGTCTGGCTAGGTCACTGGATAGTCATACAAGTGTGACATTGCAGACTAGTGAAGGTCACTTCACACGGTAAGAAAGGAATGGACCTACAGGTTGCATTGCAAAATTGTTAGATACTGTGCTCTACCCAAGAAAGTTACAGCATCATTATGTGATGAGCTGTCATAAAAGAGCCTACAAATAAGTGCCAGAGCTGAGCACCAGCAACCACTGTCACAAATCAACCACTGGCCATTACACTATCTGGTGGAGGGAAGGTCTTTGCCAAGCTGTAGTCCAAGATTTCCCCTATGAACTGGATCTTCCAGACTCTGCTTCCTTCCTTGAGGCAGGCCCGATGAGGCAAGTGACTAGTCCTTAGAGAGAAGCATGCAGTTGTAACCTTTCGATTGAACCCGCCTGTGACAGAGAGAGGATTCTTTTATTTGGAAGATGTCACTAATGCACAACATAGATTTATACTGCTGAAGTTTCGAGTGAACATGATCCCACTCATGTTAGGCTACCCTGATAAAACATATAATCACACTGATCTAATCTTGTGCCCATGTGACAAACTGTCAAAACAAACTGATTTGCACTTAGTTTTATTTTGCAGGCTATATGAGAAGGAAAGGAATGACTACTTAAAACCGTTATTACGGAAAATGAATTTTAATCAATGCCGGGTGGCATTATATTTTTTTTAAATTTTATCTGACCCCTTGATGTGTTTTTCGTTAGCTTCGTTCCTATGGGCCTGCATGAAAAAAAGAAAAAAGAGGGGGATGCCATTAGCCACTGGGTCGGCCACTTGATAAGCATTTTATATCATATGGGGCTTGATAGGGTAATGACTGGTTTTATATTATGGAAAATCCTTGATTGTTTTTAATTTTTAATTATGGATGAAATGAATTATTTTATTTCTTAAATTGAATGAATATTGAAAACCGTTTTTTTATCTTGTACTTTTATGATCATTTTGTATTTGATCGAATAAAGGATTTGACTATGACTATGACTAGTCATCTATGGAAGTGGAACCTCTGCTGAAGCAGAAAGGATGGCACACAATGATTTTGCCCAGACAATGCCCGTCCTGTATTACTTGATGTCTTCATCCTTCAAGGGGTTGAAGAACTTCACCCCACTGAAAGACATATTGGTGTCCTTCGAGGGCACTCGTCTTAAGCTTTGCAGTCTGACGCCACGTTTAATAGTGCATGGACAGGTCGCAGTTTACGATCCTGAAAGAATTATCAATGAGGTCTTGGGACAGCAGCAGTTTTTGTTCTGCAGTTGCTCTGACCAGGTTGAGCATTAACTTGTACTCTTCATGAGCATAGCCTGGAAGCCAGGACGTTTACCTGTGGAAACACGTGCCACAGATGCAGCAATAGTTGGTGCCATCAAATGACAGTTGGTGGCCATGTCTGAACTGGGGTGGCGGAGTGAGCTAAAGAATGATGATGGATTAAACCCAGATCAGTTGGCTGGGGGTGAGTGCTTGCAATGTTCAACACTCCGTCCATCATCCCCTTTGGTTTTGCTATGTTTGCCCTAAGTTGGCAGGGTATGCCCAGACGTGGGTCCCTTGCTCACTTTGCCACTGGATTCAAGATAGCCTGGTTGATGATGGCTGTAAGCCAGAAACTGGTCCCAGGATGCTCGTTTCTGGTCCAGGGAAGACATGGCTTGGCAGTTCGAGCTGGACTGTTCCCATGAGGCACAGGGTCAGACTGATTTGCATATGGCCATGTCTGAACTGGGGTGGCGGAGTGAGCTAAAGAATGATGATGGATTAAACCCAGAACAGTTGACTGGGGGTGAGTGCTTGCAATGTTCAACACTCCGTCCATCATCCCCTTTGGTTTTGCCATCATAGGACTGGCAAGTCTCAGTGAGAGACCATCATACTGGTAAATTTCCTATTTGTAGGTCTCACAACACTTGGCCTCCTTATCCATGTGGGAGGACAATGTCTTGAACTTCAGAAATCATCACACACTGAGCTGGGGGTTCCTGGGCACAAAAATCGGCCTGTGCTTGGGATCCCAGAACTTGGAGACTATGAGATGCTCTAGACTTATCCATAACCCCACAAGAGTTTGCTGAGGCTTTTGCAGACCTTCAAACCAGGAAAACAGCAGGCTCTAATGGACTACAAAGCTGAATTTTTCCAAAACTTATAATTTAATATCAATCTCCACTTATACACTCTCTTTACAGGAGCAGTTCAGCGCCAGTGTCTACCCTATGACTTACGAGAAGCCTCAATTGCAGTTCTAGTCAAGCCTAGCTAGTCCTGCTGGACTGATGTTCATCACATCGGCCAATATCCCTTATCAACGTGGAGGCCAAGATTTTGGTCAAGATTCTTGTGAACCACTTAGTTCATGTCATAACGTCTTTAGTCCACCGTGCCCAGAATGGCTTCATCACAGGTCGAGTCATTTGTCATTGTATCAGGAGACTGTAGTTGATGCTAGATGGACGCTGAGAGTTGTCTGGCCTTCACCCATTACTCAAGCTACATTTGGAGAAGGCATTTGATTCTATTGAGTGGTCTTTCCTATTTTTCGTTTTAATTGGTATGAATGTATGTCCAGGTTTTTTTGTCATTTGTAGAGGCATTTTACTCACAGCCATTGGCGATGGTAAATGGGTTTTTTCCGACTCATTTCCTCTTGAACGGTGAACCAGGCAGGGACACCCATTTTCCCCACTCCGTCGTCACCATGGCTATTGAGCTTTGACCCAATGGATACGGGGGGATGCATTAATTTGGGATCTGGAATGCAGTGGCTTACCGGAGGACCAGGTTTCCTAATAGGCAGAGGGCAACATGTTTCTTTTTATCTGTGCTCTCTATTTAATAGGCCCTTGCATATCACAGAGACTGACATTGTATGAAGACGCAGCAGGCCTAAAAGCTAACTAGGCGATATCCGCCATGATACCTATCACTGACTAGCTTTTTTAAAGATGCGCTTTGGAATTCACAACTTAGGATTTTGACCACTAGTTTTAAATTTAGAGATCCACATTATATTGGACTTTGGACTTGGACACTAAATAATCTCCCACTCATTAATCAAACTATCGACTACCTCCAAAAATGAAAAAACCTCCCTCTCCCAATTATTTGGAAAATAGTGCTGATTGAAATTATTGTGCTCCCTAAGCTCTTGTACAGAATACAAAACTTCCTACAAATCATCCTGATGTCCTTTATCGACACATAGTCAACATATGAAGGTGGGCTAGGCATGGCTTTTATACAATTCTACCACTGGGCAACACAATTAGTAATCATAAATGATTGCATGTTGGAGAGAGAGATGACCCGGCATATAGGTTAGAACATGACATTTTGCAGACAATTATCCCACTATACTATCTTTATCAATCTAGGGCCCCTTTACACTTTCCCATAGTTACAACTTCCACACGGACTGTCTGGAATGGAGCCTTGAGAGATCAGAGGGCACCATAAAATAACATAAGAAATTCCCCTTTGGCTTGGTGACTGGCTCCCTACAGGCAATAGACCACCTGAATTCTGGAAGTGCGACAGCATTGTGATCTCTAAACTGGGAGATATATGGAAAGGGGAATCATATGAAAACCTTCCCCATATTACAAACATAACACCAAATGCACAAATCCCAGTTTTTTTAATTTCTTCAACTCCGCTACACACTAGACCCACTACGTGACTGCTTAGCGCAGCTTCCAACAAATTGGAAGCCAAGCCTATGTTGGAACCCATGGTCGAGAGACAAAGGGGCATATATTGTTTACTATTGGTGAATATCCCAGACCCCCTGATTTCCCTGCGAAAAGGATGGGACACAGACTGAGGCCCACTTGACAATGATCAATGGAGGTGATAGAGCGCAGTCGTGCTCTTCTAATTTGTAGGGGTGCATTATAATCACTAGTAGGTCGCACCCGCATTTATTCTTGGTCATATTAAAATAATGGTGTTAGAGGTGTTGTAATAACCTGGAAGTGTGTTAAAGTTGCATTTACATAAGCTGTGAAAGTTGCTGCATTTAAAAACAGTTCATGTTCAGCTAAAGGCCTAACGCGTAATGAATTGTGTCTGCCATTTACAATTGCTCCTGTATTTGATGTGCTCGCATAATGTATTGATTTAGCAATGCTCAGCAAGCATTTATTAATCTGTAGTTTCATGAGGCTTCTATGCCATTTTCTTATGTTGGCCAAAGTGTGTGGGCCTGAAAATGTATTTTACCCTGGTTGCTCTCTAGTGGGTTTAAACGTGTAGGTTTGAATCTCATGTGCATAATTGTATGTTCTTTCTCACTATTTTCCGTAGCAGGTGGTAAATTCATCATTGTTAGTTAGAATAACGCTTTTATTTTAGGAGTTAGGTTTGGAGAAGCAGTGGATACAATAGGCGTATGAGAAGCTGATATCGGGAGACGATGTTCTTTTTCTTTGGAACAGGCCTGGGAAGCAAGGTCATCGAGCCAGAAGCTGGGAGAGCAGAGGTGGAGTGGAAATTTACCTATGAGAAGATGCCCAGTGGGACGGGTCGATGAAGAGACCCAAATGGGAGTAGCTGATGATCTCGAAGTTTGAATTAGGGACAGTGTCCCGAGGGTGGAGAGAGGAGAAGATCGGGAGACATTAGGAAAAGAGGAGTATCTTAGAACGAGCTCCGTAGCTTATGCTATTTGGCCCATACAACGCGAGTGCACTTCCTAGGAAGTCTTCACGCGCTGACACCTTTACCTTTTTCTAACTAGCCAGGGGAGAAAATGTTAAGTAGGGAAGTCACCATAGTAATAGTGTAGGGATAGATTAATGCTTTTCATTTACGAACCTGTGATGAAGTCTGACATAGACGTGGGAGCACTTATTGCTTGCGTTCTGTTTGTGGAAATTGCCATTCTGTTCATACTTCATCGAGTCAACTTTGTTCGTAGATTTGGCTTTGCATTGGTTCTGATGTATTTCTACAATCTCGTCTTGAGGTGCTTGTATGTCCAACTATTTTTGGTTTTGTAATAAATAGACTAAAATAGAATTCAGAGTTTGTGATTCTTCTGAGTCATGAGTTATTGGGCCCGTAGATATTTGTGTGAACAATTGTCGTAAGGTATCTCTTCCCTCTACACTGCCAAGCAGGAACCAACGGTCCATCCGCCAGAGAGTGTTCCAGAGTAATTTATAGGTGGAACCTCAGCCCCATCAGTTGGTAGCAATATCGGATGGTTTCCTATTGGAGTGAGGGAGAGAACAATCTAGAATGTAGGGAAAAATTTGTGGTAGAGCCCCAAAGGTCCCAGAGAATGAGAGCCCAGAAAGTCGAGGACGGAGAACGGCGGAGAAAGATGGAAACCGACGGAGAATGATGGTGCGGCGGGAACAGCGGTTCACAGTGTTGTGAGTGAAAAGGGATGTGTGTTAGATTGCGGTGATGATTTGATTGTGTGATGTCTTGCGGAGTTGGGATGAGTCGAGTGATTGTGGTTTCGGGCTGAGCATACGCAGTCCATGTGATAAGATTTGAAGATTTGATGTCAGGCTCGACGAGTAGCCTAAAATCCCAGGATAGAGATTGAGGTGTAGAAGACACCCAGTGCTGTAATTGTCTGACCAGTGATTGTGGGAGTCGTGAGGCGCTATCGACAAACCCACCCATGATAGGGAAACGGGTGTGAGAAAGTGTGACAGAATGATGTGGGAAGCTAGTGCACAAGAGCGGACTACAGCGATTCGAGTGGCCAACGCAGGTCGTGGGTCACTGTGTGTGAATGAACCTGAGCGATTAGATCCTATCAATTTGTTTACAGGACTGTCCAGCCATTCGTGGGCAGATGGTCTGAGGTGATTATCCGCTCATTTCGCGGACAGACAGTTGCCAGAGTTGAGGCAGACAATTAATTGTGAGATTGTTCGGTCGTTTCGTGGACAGACAGTCGGTTATGTGACTGTCCGGTCGTTTCATGGACAGACAGTTACTTGATTCTATGAGTGAAGTGCGTGAATGTGTAAGAAAGTGATTGGGAAGGAGGGTGAACTGCTGTGAGGAGGAAGAGTGACGTCGAGGTGTGCCGCGCTGCGATAGGTCGGTTGGTGTAAAACCGCGCTGGATTGGTGGATTGTCATCAGGAAGTTGAAACAAAAATATTGGTGGGGGAAACAAATTGATTTCAAAATGCGATGTTTTAGAGTGTTACACAACCTTTGTAGGGGGGATAGAGGAGTAGTGACTCGAGTGGGTGAGGAAGCACCACCCGAGGACACCCCAGAACATTATATGGCCACAAACGTAGGACTCCATACTATAATTTGGCTCGAAAATTGGCACAAGATTTCAGAGAACGAGGGAAAATTGGCTTTTCCGCGTTATGGTTCTTTTAGATTAGATATCCTGTAGCATTTGAGGGTAGTGATGGTTTCACTACGGCCTCCACTTAGACCAACATGGTTTGAGGCGTTAGATGCATGGATAAGAGCAGCACATGCAAGGAAGAGGGATTGAAGTCATGAGAGAATAAAAAAGTCGATAAGAGCACTTCAGGCTGCACGATGGGATGCGCAGACTAAAAGATGGAGGATAAACACCACTGAGGGAGAAAGGTTGTTTCCACTGTTAGTGAAAGCAGGAGACGCTTGCAAAAGAAGGGAGGAGGATAACAGTGACACTGATGACAGCTTGTTAGAAAGATTATTGGCAGAGCGTCCTCCACCATACAATCCAGATACGGAAGAGGGAAAACCAGCAATTGCAGGAAGTGTGGGGGAACCACAGACGAACCCTAGTGCGAGAGTAGTGGGAACAATCTCAACAGAAATGGTAGGTAGTGGGACACCAGCATTGAGGGAGACAGAGATGAATGTAGTGAATTCCGCTTCACGGTTGCCGGATGGCCTTACGGTACCCGTCACCATTGGACCTATCGTGTCAGTGTATGATCCAAACCGGAGAGAAGACAGCAATCAGCCACAGTCTGGAGTAGGAGAAGGGGTCAGCTCTGGAGAGAATGGTACTGTGAGCAGAAGCGGTCCATTCTTAATACCAGTCGAAACTAGTACTCCACTGCCAGCTACCGCAGACTCTTCTAGGGGTCGGAGTGGGCAGAGTGTAGTAAGGTCTGCTTCACTGGCGGACTCGCGTTCCTATTTAAGGATGTGGGAACCTCTGGTCAGGGGGCCTAATGGAAGAGTGATGGGAGGAGCTGATCAGGGAATGTCTGGGAATCAGGGTACTCCACAGCACACAGCAGAAGGAAACACCCGCAGGGGTCAGAACAGCGAAAGCGAAGAGTGGTGCGTCAAGTCAGGTAACAATCAAGGCTGCAATAAGAGCTAAGAGCTAAGGTGCTGGCTGTAGTGAGACTAAAGGTAGAAGTGGATGAAATAATAAGCAGAAACCTGCCCTTAGAGAGAATAGAGCTTTATGAGCAAGATGAGCTTTTGTTTGTGCCGAAGGATGTCACTCGGAAAGCAAGGAAAGCACACGAGAAGTTGACAGAGCTAGCACGAAGGTATGAGGTGGATCTGTCCAAAACGAAAATGTTGCAGGGAAGCCACAGGTTACAGTATAGTGATCAGGAACTGGAAGAGAAACGACTTATAGGATTGAAGACCCATATTCGAGAATGGATTGTAGGAATTCGTGCACGGAGCATGCTTGACAAGTGGGAAGAGAGGTGGTCCAAGAAAAGAGCGTTAAAAAGGGATAGGAGATACACCACCTCCAGCAGGGGGAACAGTGATAGTAGAGGCTTACCCACTGCAAGAGGTACCAAGTGGAGGATACGTACATGTGCCTTGGAGTAGGGGTGATTTGGCAGCATTTACAAATAATTTTCCTCGGCTGAGGGAAAATCCGGTTGAATGGTATAAACAGGTTGATTGTTTTGTAAAAATTTCGAAGGTGTTGTGGGTTGATTTGAATACTTTATTTATTTTATTTATTTATTTAAGAGGTTTTATATAGCGCTGGCCAGACCCGAGGGTATCGGAGCGCTTTACAGCAGATATAGGGGAGAAATCACATAAAAGAGACAAAGGTAGGCATAAGTGTTCAAAAATCCCAGTGTGCTGTGCGACATTGAGGTAGAGAGGTCCTGAGGTAGTCTCGTTGCGTCTGAGGTAGTCTCGTTGCGTGCACAAAGTCTTGGGCTAAATCTCCCTCCGAGAGGAGGTGAACGAGGAGGGGGTTAGGGAGCGGGAATGAGGTAGGGAGTGGAGGAACAATGACAAGGGTCTGTACCGTGCAGGAGGGGGTAAGGTGGTGGAACATTGCCTGGTGGCTGCAGAGTGCAGGCTTGTGCGTTTTGGTTCTCAGTCCGGGAAGGCATGGTTGAGGTAGAGGTCTTTTAGGAGTCTTTTGAATTTTATAAAGGAGGGGATAGTCCTGATATCGACTGGAATGGAGTTCCAGATTTTCGGTGCGTTCCCAGCGAAGGATCGAGACGCGTTTTTTTGTTTGCGTGTTTTCAGAGGGATGAGTAAGAGGGTGTTGGAACTCCTGAGGATTCTTGACTGGCCGGCTTTCTTGAGTTTGGAGGCCAGGTATTCCGGTTTCCCTGTGTGCAGGGCTTTGTGCGTGAGGCAAGCAGTTCTAAAGCTGGCACGCATTTCGACTGGGAGCCATTTTAGTTCTCTGAGTGCGGGAGATAAGTGGTCATATTTTTTAACTCCGGTGACCATTCTGGCAGCAGCATTGAGAGTTGTTTTGTGTGGCGCTAAGTGGGAACGAGCTGTACCGGAGAGGACTGCGATCCCATAGTCAAGTCTAGATAGCACCAGTGATTGGGTGGCTTGTTTGAGGTCCATGGGCGGGATGAAGGGTTTAATTTTGTTGAGAAGCTTCAAATTGAGGAAGGCACTCTTCGCGGAGATCTTAATGTGTTTGGTCATGCTTAGATTTTGGTCGAGGGTGATTCCTAGCGATTTTACCGAGTTCGCCAGGGTGAGATTACCGTTAAGAGCGTCGATTGCTTTCAGCCACTCTACGATTTGAGGGTTTTCTTCTCTGTTGGAGATGAGGAGGATTTCGGTTTTGTCTTGATTGAGTTTGAGGTGGTTAGTTGATAGCCATTGTTGAACTTCTCTAAGAGTGTTGTTGAGTCTTAGAATGTCGTTAATGGAGGAGGTTTCCAAGTAGATCTGGGTGTCGTCTGCATATAGGTGGAAGGGGATGTTGGCTTTTTTCAGAATGGTGGTGAGGGGTTCCATGTATATGTTGAACAGTTGAGGAGAGAGCACTGAACCTTGGGGGACACCTCTGTTGACGGGGAGTAGGTCGGACATAAAGGATTTGATTTTTATCCTTTGGGAGCGGTTGTGTAAGAAGGAGGAGAACCATTGTAGGACCACCTCGTCTGCACCTACTCGGTCTTTGAGAGCCTTGATGAGAAGATTGTGATCAACCGTGTCAAAGGCTGCCGATAGGTCTAAGAGGATGAGTAAGCAGCATTGGTCATTATCAAGGGACTTGAGGATGTCATCCACGATGTTTAGGATCGCGGTTTCGGTGCTACAGCCTTTTCTGAAGCCCGATTGGTGGTTGTCAAGCAGGTTGGTGTTGTCAATGTGCTGGTTCAGTTGAAGGAGAACGCATTTTTCGAGGATTTTGGCTAGGAAGGGGAGGGTGGAAACAGGTCTGAAGTTGTTCAGGATGTTGGTGTCTAGGCCTGGCTTTTTCAGTAGAGGTGTGACTTGGCCGACTTTGAGGCAGTCTGGTATGATGCCGGTTTTCAAGGAGCCGTTTATGATTTCACACCATATTGGTGCAAGGGAGAGTTTCAGCTTTTTAGACAATTGGATAGGTACAGGGTCGAGGCTGTGGGATGAGGGCTTGGAGGAGGAGATTAGTTTGAGAATCTCAGCTTCAGGTACGGGGTTGAAGGATATCCAGGCTTTCGTGGGGAGCAAGCTCGTGGTGTTTTCGACTGTTGGGGCTAGGTTTTTGCAGGAGGGGTTGAGGTTGATGTCAAGTGATAGCTCAATCTTGGTGATTTTGTCATTGAAGAAGTTGGCGAAGTTGTCACACAGGTCTTTGGAGGCCTGGACTGGGGTTGCAGAGGTCTTGGAGGTTTGTTGCCTGATGATGTTAAAGAGTTCTTTTGGCCTATTTTTCGCATTCTCAAGAGCGGAGCAGAAGAAGTTGGTTTTTTCATTGTTGATGTGTTTTTTGTAGTTCCTTCTTGCTGTTTTGAGTTTCTGCAGAGGCTGGAGGAGGGATTATTTCTCCATAGACGTTCTGTGGCTCTGAGTTGTCTCCTTTCGTTGTTAATGTCCTTGTTGAACCAGGATCTGGAGGGGATGTTCCTGGATTTTTTCAGTTTCAGGGGGCTAGTTGGTCTAAGATGGAGGACATAGTTGTGTTGTAGTGGGATGTGAGTTCTGTTGTGGAAAGACCGTCTGGGGAGATGAGCAGGAGGGTGCTTATTTTTCTTCTAAGTCGACTATGTTGATCTGTGCTAGGTTTCTTGTCCATGTGGGGGGTCTTGAATGGGAGGTTGGCAGATGATAGGTTGCGTGATGCGGAAAAGGATTAAGTGATGGTCTGACCAGTCAACCAGTAGGATGTGGTCTATTGTGATTGTGTC
Organism: Calotriton arnoldi; assembly: GCA_963921515.1. NCBI lineage: Eukaryota > Metazoa > Chordata > Amphibia > Caudata > Salamandridae > Calotriton > Calotriton arnoldi. The sequence continues at coordinate 716,875 of CAWUFW010008605.1, read as the reverse complement.
GCGTTGGGCGATGATGGCATCGAGGGTTGCCCCTTTGATATGAGTTTCTTCTAAGCAGTGCTGGGTAAGGTTGCTGGTAAGTAATAGCTCGTTCAGGTTTTGTATTGGTGGGCTGTTTTTATCATTCCAGTGCAGGTTGAGGTCGCCCAGAATTAGGTTGTTGTTGTCTCGGAGAGAGCATTGGGCAATCAGGTCTGACAGGTGCTCAGTGAATGTGGTGGTGTTGCCTGGGGGATGATATAGGAGATGGCAGTGTAGTAATTTGTTATTGCTGGAGTTAATGTTGGCGGTTAGGCATTCGAAGGAGTTATAGTTGAAGGTCTCGATTTCGGTCACGGCCAAGTTGTTGTTATGAATGATTGCTAAACCCCCACCTTTTTGGTCTTTTCTATCTTTGTTGATGATAGAGAAACCCGGGAGTACGAGAGTATCCATGATTGGAGGCGAGGTGTCATTTAGCCAGGTCTCGGTGATGAAGGCTATGTCTATGTCATGGTTGAGGATGGATTCAGCTAGCTCTGTGGCGTGTTTAGTGGCTGATCTGCAGTTTATGAGCATGCAGTTGGTAGGGGTGTCGCTTTTTTGGTTCTTTTCTAAGGTGAGCCGTAGGGATGTTAATGAGGGAGGCTGGGAGTCTAGGGGGTTTCGGAGTGGAGTGATCATTTCTGAATCCAATGATTACCTGAATCGAGGATTGAGGGGTGTGAGTAGAGGGGGTGGTGTACGAGGAGGCCAACTCGGTTGCTTCATCGGAGGACGTAGCTTCCATAGTTCTATTAGGCCTCGGTGAATGTCTCGCGAGGGGGGATGAGGTCCAACTGGGTCGCTTGGCCTTGGGGAGCCTTTGGTGTGTTTGGTTGGAGATGGTGGGATTACAGTGGGGGTTAGTGGAGGGCTTAAGGAGTGTAGAGAGGTTGTTTAGGATTTCGTTAAAGCCCTGTATTATAATAGCCACTTGGCTTTCAAGCAGGGAGAGCCGGCGCCCCGTCTCTTCTTGGGGGAGGGTAGGAGGGTTCTGGGGGGGTTCTTCCTGGAGGGGAGAACATTGTTTGACATCGTTGTGCCCGGTGATTTGTGGTCGGCATGTAAAATAGCAGTTGAGTGGCCATCTTCAGAACCAGACCAAGACCCTGTAACACATGGTCCTTCACCTATGGTGATGAAAAATTATGATCAGGTAATCACAGGGTTGCAGTCCAAAATTTCTCCACAAGATAATCGATTGGGTCAAGATTGATCGGACGACCCAAGAGCCCAAAGAATCAGTACATGAGTATTACGAGAGGTTCTTGCAAGCCTTTAAGCAGTATAGTGGGTTGGACACCCTGGAGACAAAAGACATGGGACAGTTTGTTTCCAAATTTGTGTTAGGATTGATACCAGAGATTAGCTTCATGATTCAGCAGCACCTGATCTGTTGGCAGAATAAGTCTGTGGATGAGATTCTGCGATATGCTAGATACTGTAGTGATGAGGTGGATTCGAAACATCGGAAGCTTAAGGACAAGCTTATGCTAGTCCAGATGAAGAACGCAGATCAAGTACAACCTAGTGGAGGAACATTGGGACGGAGACAGGGAACCCATAGTGGAGGTACACAGTATGCAGGACAAGGAAGAGGGAAGCCCATAGATCCTAAAACAGGGATTGACGTTGGTACTCTAAAGAAAATGACCGCGTGTCATTATTGTCACAAGATCGGGCATTGGAAGCGCGAATGTAGATCGAATCCAGCTAATTAGGTTCAAGGGGGGGAAGTAGTACAGGTACCTGAGGTTGCAGATACAGTAGCAAGACCCAGATCAGTGCATGGGGGAAGTTTGATTCCACAAGTGCAAGTTCCCCAGCCACCGAGAATTTCCCAAGGGAATCAAGTCTACCAGCAGATGCCCTTCATTGAGACTTTGGATGAGTTTGATCCAGACCTGTTACATTGACGGTGCCTGAGGGGGGAGGAAGGCTGTACCCTTGGAGCAGTCTTGGAGGTAGACCAGAGAGGACCATATGTAGAGACAGATGTTGACGGTCATCCCATCACATTCTTGATTGACACTGGTGCTACCCGTTCTACTGTGAGATCAGCAGTAGCCCCAAACCTACCCCTCTCGGGACAATCAATCCAAGTTGTCGGAGTTGCGAACATGAAAATGACTAGTCCTTTGACAGATGCGATACCTGTAAAGATAGGGACATTTCAAGATCGTCACCAGTTTGTGGTGTGCGATTCTAGTCCAGTCTGTCTATTAGGTCGTGATCTTTTGTGCAAATTGAATTGTACCATCTATTGCACGCCTAGGGAAGTTAAGTTGCAGACGAATGATGACGACGTTGCCTTCAAACTAGCAAGTCACAACCGCTGTGTGACGGCATATCCTTTGCTGACTACAGAGGAGTTACCATACGACTTGAGAGACTCAGTCAATCCTGTGGTGTGGGATTTTACAGGAGAGGAGATTGGTCTGATTCGAGGGGTTGAGCCAGTTAAGATCCAGATTAAGCCCAATGCAGAATTTCCAAGAACGCCCCAGTACAACTTGACACCGGAAACGGTAGCAGGAATTAGACCAGTGATTGAGTCCATGATCAAACATGGCATTTTGAAGGAGATAATGGGGAGCCCATGCAACTCACCCATCATGGGACTGCAGAAGCCTAGTGGAAGTACAGAACCGTGCAGGACCTGCGAAAGGTCATCACAATTGTAGTTCCATGTTGTCCTGTGGTACCGAATCCGTCTGTAATTTTATTTCAGATTCCCGGCGAGGCGGAGTGGTTCACGGTGATTGATTTATGCATTCTTTTCGATACCCTTGCATGAGGAGAGCCAATTTTTATTCGCTTTCCGTCAGGAAGACCGTGTGTTAAACTGGTGTCATATCCCACAAGGGTATACTGAGAGTCCATCGATCTTTAATCAGATCCTGAAAAAGAACCTTGAGACTCTGGTGCTGCCACAGAACTCAGTTCTTGTGCAGTACATAGATGATCTCTTGATTGCGTCCGAGACACAAGATGCATGCAGGATTGATACTGTTGCATTGTTGAATCATTTAGCAGAGAACGGACATAAAGTGTCTCCGAGCAAACTTCAGTACTGTTTGTCTGAAGTTCAGTATTTGGGTCATCGCATTGAGAAAGGCAAGAGGAAGGTGTCACCAGATCGAGGCGATCCTGAACATGACTGTGCCTACTACACAGAAGGAAGTCAGGATGTTTCTGGGAATGGTTGGCTATTGTCGTCAATGGATTTCCAACTTCTCCTTGAAGGCAAAGCCTCTACAGAGGTTGACGCACAAGGACGTGAGTGATTCGGTACCATGGGATAATGATGGTTTGCTTGCCTTCTTAGGGCTGAGGGACAGCCTGTGCCGCGCTCCAGCTCTGAGAATGCCAGATTACAACAAAGCTTTTTCACTGTTCTGTTGCGAAAGGGAAGGTTGTACACTTTCAGTACTCACACAAACACACGGAGGTGACCGTAGGCCAGTTGCATACTTTTCAGCCACTTTAGATCCGGTGGCTTCAGCGTTGCCCGGATGTCTCAAGTCCCTTGCGGCAACAGGTGTCAGCATTGAAAGATGTGAAAGTATTGTCATGGGTCATCCTTTAACTGTTCATGTGCTGCACTCTCCTGAACTGTTGATGACGAGGTCAAGACGCAGCATCTCACAAACAACAGACTCACACGCTATGAGCAGTTTATACTTGCAATGGAGAATGTGACTCTGAAGAGGTGCTCCGTACTGAATCCTGCTACTTTGATGCCAATGCCAAATTTTGATGAGGTTGAAGATTGTGAAGACCATGACTGTCTTGATGTGACTGAACTTTGCACCAAACCGAGACCTGACATTGTTGATGAACCTCTGCCCCTGTCTGATGAAATATTCTTTGTTGATGGTTCATTCGTAAGAGACAATGCAGGTTGTTTGAGAGCAGCGTTTGCTGATTGCACCATTACAGGGGTGGTGGAAGTCGCTTGTTTAGAGGGAGTACACTCCACACAGGTGGCTGAAATCATTGCCCTGGCCCACGCCTGTCTGGCCGCAGATCAGATCCGAATCACTATCTATACCGACAGCCAGTATGGGTTCGGTGTTGTTCATGATTTTGGACAGCTATGGACACAGAGAGGATTCCTAACGTCATCAGGATCCCCAATCAGAAATGGAGAACATGTTCGAAGGTTGTTAGACGCCTTGCAGCTTCCCAAGGAAATTGCGGTGGTAAAGTGCGCAGCACATGGGAGGGGTGACGATTTTGTGACCCTTGGCAACAGGTATGCCGATGAGGTTGCCCGGTTTTGTGCTGAACAGAGATGCATTTTTACTGGGGATTACTCAGGAGAGAGCACAGAGAGAACCGAGCTCAACATGATGTTAGCCATAGCAGATACTTGGGACGAGATCAAGCGTCTGCAGGAAGAAGTGTCAGAGCAGGAGGAAGCTAGTTGGATCAAAGCAGGTTGTGAAAAGAGAGATGGCATTTGAGTTTCGGCTGATGGTCAAGCTGTGTTACCAGACGATTTATTGAGCCCTATGGCTAGACAGATTCATGGAGCAGTTCATGTTGGAAGGGATGCAATGGTGCGAGTGTTTCGACAGACGTGGTTTAACCCACGGTTTCGTGTGTTTGCTGAAGCATTGTGCCATAGATGTGTAACTTGCCAGCAGATGAATGCGTGGAAAAAGACTGTGGTTGTACTGAGTCACATTGGAAGATCTGGAGGTCCCTTCAACAGAATCCAACTTGATTTTATCGAGATGCCTAGGTGCAATGGGTTGAGATACATTCTAGTGGAAGTGTGTGTTTTCTCACGTTGGGTGGAAGCATATCCGACCAGGAGGTGTGACAGTCTCACTGTAGCAAAGCTGTTGCTTAGGGAATTGATACCACGCTTCGGATTTCCGACCTCATTGGAATCGGATAGGGGAACTCATTTCCATAGTGAGATCATGAAGCTGCTTTGCACCGCATTACAGGTTGATCAGAGAATGCATTGTAGCTACAGACCTGAGGCGTCGGATCTAGTGGAACAAATTAATGGGACTCTCAAGATGCGCATGGCTAAAGTCTGTTCATCCACGTCTCTGAAATGGCCTGATGCTTTACCTTTGGTGTTGATGAGTGTACGTAGCATTCCTGATAGGAGGACAGGGCTTTTGCCCCATGAGATCCTTATGGGGAGGGCGATGCGATTACCTGCAGTGCCATCTACAGCATTGATAAACATCACAGATGATTTGATCCTTGATTATTGCAAGGGACTGGCTGACGTGGTCCGTTCTGTGTCTCACTAGGTCGAAGCTGCGACTGCCACGACATCGAAAGATCTCGGTCACGACCTGTGTCCAGGGGACTGGATACTGGTGAAGAAACATGTGAGGAAAAGCTTCCTTGACGCTCGCTGGAAGGGCCCATACAAGTGATCTTGGTAACCAACACAGCTGTGAAGTGCGGGGGCCTACCGAACTGGATTCACGCTTCTCACACCCGTAAAGTTTCAGCACCCTCAGATGAAAAAGCTCCTCTCCCATGCGGAAAGTCCAGCTGTGGTTGAGAGGCCACTGGAGGGGACAAACCAAGCTGTGAGGGTCGCTGAAGAGGCTGGCAACACACCAGAACAAGCTGAGTGGGGTCATGCTACACAAGGCCCAGACAGTGACTCTGAGGGAGATGGTAACGTTGTGAGTGAAGCAGAGTCCGACTCAGCAGAGAGAACTGGTGTGAAAGAGGGTCGGGTGCAGAGGAAGAGAGCAGGTCTGGTGGACGAATCGTGGCCTGGGAGACAAAAGAGACAGAACCTGAGACTTGCATCTGAAAGAGATCTTGCCGTCTGAATCAGAGCTAAGTGACACAGAGCAAGGCCAAGAAGGCTTGAGGAGATCACGGAGAGCAAGAGTGGCTTACCGGAGATAAGCTACTACAGAGTGGACTTACATGGTTACAGATGCCAGGAGTAGTGGGAACGGGGAGACTGAGGTCTTCGAGAGTTGTCAGCAGAGTTCCCAAACTGAAGACTGAGATTGAACTGATAGTCCCCAGGTTGGAAATAGCAGGAGTGTTAACAGTGCCGAATCCTCCAGTGTTGAGTGGCGTGAGGAGTTTGGTTCTGAGAAATTTGACCTTTCCGACCTTTGGATATCAGCCTCCAGCTCAGCAGATTGCAGATGTTCGTTTTGAAATCTTGCATCGTGTTATTGCTGAAATTGCTTCTGAGCTTGTGAGAGACTGTTAAATGAACTGTGAATTGTAAATAAACAAATTGCCGTCTGAAGAAGATAACCTGTCCGAGTGGAAGAAGAATAAATGTAGGGATTTTCAGTAGAAGAAGAAAGAGGGCTAGGGAAGTCTTTTGAACTGTGTGGATAATTGTTCAATGGACTTTGAGTTTGTTTTCCAGAACTCCGAAGAAACTGTGAACGAACTTTGTTGAGAACCGGTCAGAGGCAAAGAAGAGAGACTCTTGTGAAATCCTCTTGCTGGGCTGAACCGAATTTAGATGGAAATGGAGTCTGGAAATCCGAACCGTAGATCAAAGTGTGTAATAGGCACACTAATACTAGGTGTAGTAGTGGTAATAGCTATTGTGATTATAGTGTCTGTAAAGTTCTCACATGATGGAGATGTTGATGGGGTGGGAATGAAGGGAACACCCACACCAGCTACTTCTACTACAAAAGAGGGTACATTAAGAGCTGAAAAAGCTATGCTAGAGAAAACTAGTTGCATGTTACACGTAGATTTGTCCAAAGGTGATTATACGATGAAGGCCTATGCGAAGTTGTTGTATAAGTATGTGAATACAATGGATGTGAGGGATTGTTATGTGTGTATGCAGTTGCCCGCATCAGTGGAAGAGGGAATTAGGTATCATCACCTCCCACTGACATATGGTATCACATGTGGTTTATTGCTTAGTATGTTTTACGGAAAGGGTCATTATGAATACTATTTCTCCAATTATGACGCAGTGCTGTCAGAAGTTCCAGCTTATAAGCACCTTAATAAGTATGATTATTATAAGCAGGATGATAGATTGGGGAAGTATTTCATACCTACAGTAACCTTAGATGCAGCTTATGCTCATCGCCACAACCTAACGTCTTTACTGATGTAGAGAAGAAATTTGTAGATCAGGTAGAAGATAGACATAGTCTTAAACAATGTGGATGAACCCACTAAGTATAAAATAAGTAGTCACTGTATGTAGTATGTATATAGACCCATTAGGTGCTTTTAAAAGACCCCTCACACACCAACCTGGTTGGTGTCATGCTTCATCATTGGGGTCCCAACCGTATGGCCAAGCGCCCCCCGGTTGTGCTACGACGCCTGACTACAGCGGAGCAGGTGTGGTGCTTGAATGTGATGTGAGGTGATATTGTTACAATTAAAAAATATCTCTGAGAATCCTTGCCATTAACTTTTAATGTTGGCGGCTCAGGATATATAAGGAGCTAAAATGTGTGATGCAACTAATCTGAAATTATTTATCGTTTAGTTGTCTATGTGTGGCGGTCTACATGTTTCAGCCCGTAAAAATTAGTCAGAGGGCTTTCTTCAGGACCAAGTGAGTGCAAGGTGAGTGGCAGTGAGTGAAAGATGCCACGTGAGTAAATGTGCTGTACCTACACACGCGCTAAGGTGTGTGGACAAAACAGTGTCAGTGTACTTACTGGCACTTGGAAAACATTCAGTCTTATTTGAGAATTCTCAGGTATCGAGGCTCTGGGGGCTTAGGAACTCTATCTTAAGTCCAATTTGGAAGGAGAGAGGAGTCCGCTGCCAAACCTATACTGGTCCCCTGTGGCCCCGGCTGGAAGATAGACATAGACAACTAATGGTTAAACCTACCAATAGGGAAGGGAGACTTGATTGGACCAAGGAGGAGTTAGCTCACAAGGCGAAGGGAAGTTATGGTCCAATAGCTTTAGATTTTGAGCAGCGAGGAACGTTATGTATTCGACAAGTCCAGACTTACTATGACAAGATCTATGTGGGACAGAGTGTGTGTGATCACATATTCACGATTGAAGCGTCAGCAAAGAAGTTTTTGCAGGAAGCTGTGCAAGTGGTGTCAAATGTGTATTTCTTGTGTGGGAAGAACGCATATGTGCGATTGCCATTGAACTGGTATGGTACATGCTATATAGCTGTTGTTTTCCCGAAGATCTATCATGTTGAGGATTTGGAACACTTGGAAAATGGAGACCACCATAGAAAGAAAAGAGGTGCTAGTGCAGGAGAGATTGTTGGAGATGTTTTTGGAGCAATGATACCAAGCTTAGGAGTGATTCTGAATGATGTGAAGATTAGAAGGTTGGCAACCATTCTGGATAAGTTACCAGCGAATACAGCTCAGTCTTTGTTACTTGTAGATGGAGAGATGGTGTCGATAAGAGCAATGGTGATGCAGAACCGCCTTGCCTTAGATGGGTTGTTGGCAAAGGAAGGTGGAGTCTGCAAAATGCTGAAGGTTCAGGAGTGTTGTACTTTCATTCCTGACAACAGCAAAGATTTGAAGAAGTACATTAGTAACATTACTGCAGTTCATTTTGAGGTACACGAGATGGCAACGGAAGGAGTTTGGACGAAAGTTGGGAAGGGATTTGAAAAGGTTGGGAGTTGGTTTGCAAATCTTGGAAAAGGTATTCTTGGTTACATTCTGAAGCCTATCATTATAGTGGTAGTCTGTGTGATTCTTTTGCTGGGAATGATGAGAGCCTACAAATGGCACAAAGCAGGACAGGTTGGGAGATCTCTTAGAAGGCGAGAAAGGAGAATGGAGAGACTGCAGGACAGTCACTATGAGAATCTCAAGAATCTAGAGAAGTTCCGACAGGGTAGAATGGCTACAACTTCTGTTTAGGTCGGTTCTTTCTCCAGGGATGGTGTTTGATGGTGATGACACTAGTCATCAGAGGGGGGAACTGATAGAGTGCAGTCGTGCTCTTTTTGTAGGGGTGCATTATAATCACTAGTAGGTCGCACCTGCATTTATTCTTGGTCGTATTAAAATAATGGTGTTAGAGGTGTTGTAATAACCTGGAAGTGTCGTGTTAAAGTTGCATTTACATAAGCTGTGAAAGATGTTGCATTTAAAAACAGTTCATGTTCAGCTAAAGGCCTAACGCGGAATGAATTGTGTATGCCATTTACAATTGCTCATGTATTTGATGTGCTCGCATAATGTATTGATTTAGCAATGCTCAGCAAGCATTTATTAATCTGTAGTTTCATGAGGCTTGTATGCCATTTTCTTATGTTGGCCGAAGTCTGTGGGCCTGAAAATGTATTTTACCCTGGTTGCTCTCTAGTGGGTTTAAACGTGTAGGTTTGAATCTCATGTGCATAATTTAGTTTGTTCTTTCTCACTATTTTCCGTTACAGGTGGTAAATTCATCATTGTTAGTTAGAATAACGCTTTTGTTTTAGGAGTTAGGTTTGGAGAAGCAGTGGATACAATGGGCGTATGAGAAGCTGATATCGGGAGACGATGTTCTTTTTTTGCTGGAACAGGCCTGGGAAACAAGGTCATCGAGCCAGAAGCTGGGAGAGCAGAGGTGGAGTGGAAATTCACCTATGAGAAGATTCCCAGTGGGACGGGTCGATGAGGAGACCCAAATGGGCGTGGTTGATGATCTCGAAGTTTGAATTAGGGACAGTGTCCCGAGGGTCGAGAGAGGAGAAGATCAGGAGACATTAGGAAATGTGGAGTATCTTAGAACGAGCTCCGTAGCTTATGCTACTTGACCCATACAACGCGAGTTCACTTCCTAGGAAGTCTTCACGTGCCGACACCTTTACCTTTTTCTAACTTGCCTGGGGAGAAAATGCTAAGGAGGGATGTCACCATAGTAATAGTGTAGGGATAGATTAATGCTTTTCATCTACGAACCTGTGATGAAGTCTGACATAGACGTGGGAGCACTTATTGCTTGCGTTCTGTTTCTGGAAATTGTCATTCTGTTCATGCTTCATCGAGTCAACTTTGTTCGTAGATTTGGCTTTGTATTGGTTCTGATGTATTTCTACAATCTCGTCTTGAGATGCTTGTATGTCCAACTATTTTTGGCTTTGTAATAAATAGACTAAAATAGAATTCGGAGTTTGTGATTCTTCAGAGTCATGAGTTATTGGGCCCGTAGATACTTGTGTGAACAATTGTCGTAAGGTATCTCTTCCCTCTACACTGCCAAGCAGGAACCAACGGTCCATCCGCCAGAGAGTGTTCCAAAGTATTTTATAGGTACCTCAGCCCCATCAGTGGGAAGCTAAGATGCCCCCGTACACTAGCCACATCTGCCAGCCTCAGACTTATTCAGTTTCATTATTTACAGAGGATATACTATACCCCAGACAGATTATATTAAGATCAAAGCCTCCCTTTCACTGACTTGCACTAAATATCAATCATCACGGGGCACTCTACTACACATGGTCTAGGGGTGTCCTGATATTCAACCATACTGGAAACGGATCTAACAGGAAATTACTTCTGTGTTTGGTTATCCTGTCGAGTTATCACCCGAAATTTCCCTACTGGGGATTATGGAAGAAATGGGAGATACACTGGATCAACTTAGACTTATTGGTTTGGGCTACCTAGTAGTCATACGAGGCGCAGCTAGAAAATGGAGGCTGTGTTATTGTCACACCCCCATGATACATGAATAGTGAATTGGCATGGACCACTGGATGAGTGCTGCACCCTTAAGAGGGCAGTTCACAAAGTCAGAGGATGCCCATCTAAACCTGATAAGGTAAGGGGATGTGGTTAACTGCAATATAACTTGTATAACCAATCTGACTCTGGGGCCAAGTACTCTTTTGTCCTCGGGCACCTGTTAAAGCCCTCTCACACTGTCCGGATAGTACTCCTTTAAAGATCCACATAACATTCAGATCAAAGGACTACAACTAATAAATTTGTCCTCTGTTAAGTATACTAGATGGTACTATGGATAGATGGTCTGTATCAATTTTCCTACAAGTTCAAATTGTATATTACAGATGTTGATGTGTATGCCAAATGTACCGGTCTTAAAGTAATACAAATATTTGTAGAAAAAATGAACTTGTAGAATGCAGACTTGGAAAAGGTTCTAGCTCTACTGAACCAGCTTCGGGGCATGGGATCCAATTGCCAGGGTAGACCTCAATGCTGAAACAAATACATCGATGGCATCATTCTACAAGAAGGGGGCCAGCACCTTTATGGACAACTCATTCTAATCCTTGTTCTTCACAACATGGTAGAGCCTTGTTAGGTCTTCATGGCCTCCATATTGATACCTAATGGTGGTGTGTAATTGTCCTAGTATTCCCTGTAGTACGGAAAGGATCTGGGCAATGGCTAAATGGGGGCATGCTCCATACCAGGCAGACAAGTGGAAAAATAATTAAAGAGATTCGTAGTTGAAGCACGACTGAATGTACTGAGTGAGACAAGTGGACTGGCACTAGGACACGTCCTTAGGCCCCAGAACTTGCATTTGGATCAGCAGGAACTGCAGTGTGGCTGGCCAGATCTACACCAGAGTAGGCGTGGAACTGAATCACCACTGGATGCAAAGAAATCAGGGAGGCTTTGCACTTGCAGCATTCACGAAATCACCAGAACTAAGAACAGATGACAGCACTGAGGGAAAGCCTGGACTCAAGTCCAAGAGGAGCTGGTAGGGTTTGGCAATTCCTGGTCCAGCTGCTCCTGATCCATGGCGTGCACTACCCCTAATGTGGACAGCCCAGGAAAATCCATTGGAAATCCAGTCCTGAGGAGATGGACCATTGGAACAGCAAGAGACACCTAATCTGCTGAAGATAGTTCGTGGCGGAAAGCTTGTGGCTTACAGTGGTAGCATTTCTGCATAAAATACCCAAACTGATAGAAAATTATGCTAGATCGAAAACAGCAAAAAAAGGTTCCAAATATCCTAGGAATATTTTAGGCAAAGCTCTGCAATGGGAAGTCGCTACGAATAAACGAAGCAGTTTCCAAACCACACCCGTCAACAGAAAAAAGGGGCCTGGCTGCATACGATGCTCCCATGAAAGCGATACACTGGCATTCAAAAGTTATGAAATAACTGATATGATAGTTTCCAGTCCTGTTACTAGGTGGTAGAATAACCGCAAGCGGGGCACTAGAAAACCAGAATGTAAAGGTGCTAGTGATGTACTGCATCAGGGGTGGGCAGCATGTAGATTCTCATTGAAAATTATTTTTTTCTACTATTTTAAAACAGATTTTTTCCATTCAACTTTTTTACTCATTATATCATTACGCTATGTGGTATTTGTAATGTTATGTTATTTAACGAGGTTTGCCTATAGAGCAGTGTTCACACATTTTTCTTGGCTGTTGTTGGGAGATCAGAAAGTCATGGATGATTGCACATTACAGCTTTCCACCTGGCCAGTGTGAGTGTGGTCAACAGCATCTGTTGGTTGTGGGTCTTCCCTTCAGCAGGGAACCATTGGGGGGAGGAGAAGTGGGGAGAATGAGTCTTGGGACCCTTGACAGGAGGAGTGGGGAGAAAGAGTCTTGGGACCCTTGACATAACATGTGTCAGTGTAGTATGTGTCATCTGCAGTTGGGGGATATCTCTGTGGAGTAACTCAAAGGGAGTTGGCTCTAGGAACCTTCCACCTAACTCAAGGAACCAGAATAAGGCCCTCTTTACTAGTTGCCTGGCACTGATTGCGATAATAATCCCACCTGCTAAAATTCAACAGCACAGTGATCGGAATTTAACCGCTGCATAATTATAGCCTATTCTGAGTTCACTCCTGCAAAATGGGGCATAACATGCGCATTTTGTTCCTTCTAGCACTAAAACCCGTATGTCCCAGTATTTTCTAGGCATTTTTCCTTCTGCCGAAATTTACCTGAGCAAAATTGCAGGGGTGCAGTGTTAGCCGCAAAACTTAGAATTCCAATACGTAAAGTAATAAGAGTTACCACATTTATTGGAATTTCGCAGGCTGCTAGTAATGAGGGCCTGAGTCTTCAGGATGTAATATCTGTGCCTTTCGCATTCTCTGTCTACCTGTCCTTGTATCTTTCTCTTTGTAACCCTGTGGTAACTCTCTGCGTCCCAACGTCTTCCATCCAGTATCCCCTTGCCTGTTTCCCTGTCCCCTTGACATCCTTCTTATCTTGGTATCCACCCCTCACCCACACCTTCCTGTAAAAGCATGCCTCCCTGACGCTGCACCTTCCTCTTTCCCTCACCTCTATGTCCCACTTTATAAATCTTCAGCCCAGGTTATGTCTCGCTCTCCCAGCCTAGTGTCTCAGTCTCCCTACTCCGAGCGCTTCCCTTTGCTAGTGTCTGTGTATTCCTTGTCCCGGTGCATGCACCTCCTCATGCACCGTCCGACTGCCCATTGTCCCAATGCGAGTGCCCTTCTCCCCCAGTTGTGATGTATTGGTTGTTATCCTAGGGTTTCTATATTCCCCACCCTGGGTCAATGCATTTCCTCCTCCCATTGGCAGCATGCTCCCCGCCCCATGTAGGTATAATGCCAGATTTTATGTATTTACCTCCCTGCCCCATGTTCACTGGGCAAACAGTCCTAGAATAAGGTATTTTCCACGCCTTCTTATATTTGTCCATTAAGAGTGGATGTACTGGCCCGGTGTTAGTATGTTCCCAAAGTCCATGTGTGGGTGTCCCAGTCCAGTAATGAGTCTTCCTCTGTCACAATTTCACTGTGTTTCTTGTGTAAGGGTCAATGTCTTCTCTGTCTCGTTGCAATGTCCTATTGCCAGTGTTTTGTGTCCGATGTAAGTGTGTTCCCGGCCCTATTGTTCCATGTCCTTGCAACTATGAATGCAAGGCCTGAAAAGCATCCCTTACAATAACAAGGGAGAAAGGCTAAAAATTATAAAGCTTTTAAAACAAACATAAAACAAAGGGAAGGATGTCTGTAGTGAATAAGATATCAAAGTAACACAAGAAGGGAGTGAAGAGGTAATGCTCAAAAGAGCAGAAGAGGTGGATACGTCCTCCTCAAGTTATATTGTCAAAAAACAATTGAATAAGATATATAATTCAAAAATAAAAGGTTAAAAGTAGAAAGCATGTTTAATTCAAATTTAAGAATTAAAATGTTTTATTCGAAGCATAGTGCTGTATATTCTCACTTGCAAGTGGAATTTTTTGCCTAGATTCCGGAGCTTACTTAATCAGCGCCAGCAATCTCGCAGTACCAGTGCTGGTGCATTTAATTTCCTGTCCTGGTGCGGCCATCCCTTTGTTCCAGCATGCGTGTTTGTCATTCCCAGATGCTGAGTCTACAGTCACAGAGTCGAAGAATTCCCCGGCACCATGCACATATGTTCTACGCCTGTATAAGTGATTTCCCTCTTGTTTTATGGTAGTCAGTGTTCCTGGGTTGCTTTGTTGCCTATCTCAGTGTGTGCCTTTCTGCATAATTCCTGACATCTGAATTCCCCAACAATGCTTTTAAAAAAATCTATTTATTATATTTTATAGCAAAGGAATACTGCCTCATCTCAGCAGATGTATGTCAGCTGCTGCATCGAGCAGCAGGTCCAGGCTTCGCATTACATGATGTAACAACACATCCATCAACTGGATTTTCATAAAGACAACCATTCAACATCTATAAATATTCTTCTTGTTAATATCACAAGCGTGTCACATGTATATTGAGACACCATCCTCCCCTTACAGCGTCTACAATCTGAAGGGAAAAACAATGTATTTACATATATTCTCAAATCAATCAGATTTCCTGCCAGATTTTTTTCTTTCTTGTTTCTTTTAAGTTTACCTCCTTTCTGCACATCTGTAAACTAGTCGTCAAATTTGGAGGCTAGATGACGCTGCACTAAAGTGAATACCACTGAAGCCAATTTATGTTTCATTTTAACTCTTTCAGAATTTGGGGTAAATCCCTCACACAGTGCCCCTTGGGCGGTTTAGGACCCTCAGCCCAATACTTGCCTTTAGTCCATCAAATATTTCGCTGGAAAAATGAACTAATTTGTGGCAAATTGGTAATTGATGAATACATGTAGCTTTAGTGTGGCACATTTGATGCACCGATTCACACATTTTGCATTAATCATATGCAATTGAACAGGCATCAAGTACGTTCTGGGTGGGACATGAAATTGGCCGAGTTTAATTTTGATATTGCATAAAATCTTTTTTATATGAAAACATACTCCCACTCCACTTTAGTTAATTTATCTGTGCTTCCATGTTGGTCCTCCTCATCCTAGAGAGAATCTCTCTCTCTCTCGTGTGTGTGTGGTAGCGTGTAGAGATGAATGCAGCTGTGGGTACTAATGTAGTGTAAGCAAGACAGGTGCTCAGACCCTATAAGAAGTGTTCGCAGGTTACTTTGTCAACAGTGTGAATAAAATAACACAACGAGGAGGGCTTCATTTCCAGACAAAGGTGTTCGGGATCCCTGGCAAATCTGCACGTTCTTTCTATATAGTTATCAAACAACTTGGCTGACCAAGCCTTTAAATAATAAATAAAATGCCTTTGGCAATAGTTTTGTTTAGAGTCACCCATTGCTTAATTCGTAAAAGAAAGAGTGCCAGTGCCCGAAGCTCTGCTCAGAAGCCCATAGCCGGTGCAATTAAACGTTGGCGCGCCAAATACCAAGGCTGGTTGTCTAGACTCCTCCTCCAGCCCCTTTAACCCTTTACCAGACACTCCCTGCACCTTTGTTTTGCTCTTGCAACTACCCTTTGTGCCGTTTTTGCCATTTTCCTCTTCCGCCATCTAGGCAAATTCTGGTTCGAAAAATAAGTGAGGGTCCCAAAAATAAGTGCTGGTGCCCCTCCCCCTCCCACAGGCAACCACCTCCTAAAATTAAGCACTGAAGTCACCCTACAAGTATCTTCAGATTTTATGATAATTTCATACCCCAAAGCTTCTAATTCTGGTATAAAATCCATCTAGAATGGCTCTGCTGGTATTAATTTCTCTTAAAGCCTAGCAAAAAAAAGTGATTAAACAGATATCTTTGAGGGCGAGTTATGTGTAAAGTAAGTCACCATTCCTTAAGGCTAGTATTATTCAGAGATTTTGATTGGAGTCTGAACCCGAAAAAAGTGGGCCTTTGGTAGTGCATTTAATACCCAACGCTACCCAACGCTTCTGACTGGAGTGAAATGCGTCAAGGAAAGGTAACAGAGGACTGTGCACCATATGGAGTTTCATGAAAAACGTGTCTTTTGTGAGTGTGATCTAAAGGCTTATCCATCGCTCTCGTTAATTTAAATTGTCACTTTGAAAAATATAAAGGGAATTAGTGCAACGTATTCAAAACAAAACAGTTATGTTAAATGAAAAAATGCATTGAAATTCGATAAACAGATTTTGTTAATACAAATTGCACAAAGATATATATATATATATATATATATATATAAAATATTTTTACAAAACCGCTTGAATAATCCCCAAAAATTTAAAAAAAAAAAATAATTTCAATGCAAACTCTGCCTTTTGTATATTTGGTTCAGAATGCAGCACCAGACAAATGTACATCATCTTTTTAGGGGACTCACAATTTACCATACTTTTGCTCTGAGTAACGCAAGAGCACCAGAAGTCACTTAGGTCACTTAGGTAAGGCAACGGATAAAATACTTAAATACCATCGATCTTATAGGTTTTTTATTTAATCACAGGGAAGATAGCCAGTGACAAATAATTACCATCTTCATGTCTATTTGATTGCTGTTGAGGAATTCGAAGAGACATTTAATTTTTATACAATCATATCCAGCAACACTAAAATGAATCTTTTTGCATTCTGAGCTGACGTGCCAAACATTTTTAGGCCTGAAATCTCATCAAACCTAACTGGGAAAAGTAATTCTGCCTAAATCTCCAATACAGTGTTCAGAATGCAGAACGTGTGAAACCCAATATAGCTAATTTGCTGTTTTTACATCAAAAGGTAGATAGATGTAGTTGAAAATAACCCATCTGAGCAAACCATGGCTATGGGATAGGATTGTCGGAGGTGCATGTGGGATCTCTCTCTACCACTGCTTGCACTACCTGCTCGTGAGTATACAATATACTTCCATTCCTAATGTTTGTAATTTGCCAATGGACAAGATGTTCCTACTCGGGGAATGCCAAATGGAGGTATAACAAAAGTTTTCCTGGATGATTTACATTACAAAAGGTCTACTCATGTTAATTATTGCTTAGATTACCCTTACAAATCTTAAATGCATACTAATGTAATTCAAAATGAAACCATAAAGTTCACCTTTAATAAAAAAAATTATGATAATTTAACGTAATAGGACTTGGTCAATTTTTAGTACTTCATGCTCAAAAGCATGTGTAAATAAAAAGGAAATGAGGATGGTCATTTGAGAAACACTTAAAACTTGTATCTGTTTTGTAGTGCCTTTACAGGTTACTTACCTGTGAACCGTACTCTGAGAGGCATCCTATTTAAACTCACATATGGCAAACTTGCATTAAAAGTATGCAAACCATTTCCCTGTTTTTTGTTTCTGAAATTTTTAGATATTGAGCAAGTCCTGAAACAGAGGTAAACTGCTTAGGACCAAAGTACTTTCTAACAAAGGCAAAAAAGTGAGAAATGTTTTCCGTGAGAAGAAGCCAATGAAAAATAAGAAAATGAATAAAATTCTGTTGAGAGAACTCCCAAGGTAAATGTCACTTACTGTTGCCCTAATATGAGTCTTTGCTTCTCTAAGTTCTTGCCGCAGTCCCTCTGTCAATGCTGTTATAGCGAACTTGGTTGCAGTATAGAAGTGGGTCTCTGGTGACGATATCACCCTATGTCCAGACATACTGGGAAGAAACAAACATGATGCACCTCAGAAGCAAGAATAGCAGTATATTGATTAAAATGGTCAATCCAAAAATGAACACAGATGAATACATACCTAAACTACACAAGGACCTTCCCCCGATGAATTATGAGATGGTAGATTGGGATTAGAATAGTTGTGTTTGTGAAATCACACTACATATATTTTAAGTCACATGATATAGGATGATTCTTCTCAATATTTGATTCTTGGCAACAGATGGCAATATTTTTCATCCTTCCAAACGTGAAACAAGTAAACAAACCCAGCTACAAACAGGATACTTTTTAAACCCTTAAAGTGAAATTTGTAAGAACAAAATAAAAACATTCACAGAAAACAAATATGATTATATCTCAGATGTCAGTGTTCAGTATGCTGCTGATGTTAGTCTGTCTAGTTTTGCAGCTACAACAATGGAAAATATTATTATAATAAAAGCTAAACAATTGTAAACAAAGTTATAAAAGGGAAAAGTTGGGTGTTAAGAATAAATCTTCCATCCATAGTTCATACAAGTAAGAAAGCCCTTCAACCTTGAGCTTTAATAAAAACAATAGAGTGCAAACAGTACAAATGAGGCTGCCATGGACGCTATTTTAAGCCTGATATAGGAAAAGTTTACAATAATGATTCAAGTGATCACCTTTCAATTGTCTAGGCACACAGCGTCTGGATGTTCAAAATACAATATAGGAATTTATGTGTATACACATTACAGTTCGTATAAAAGAAGTATGCACATACATTATGTCCCATTACTTTGTGCTTTTAGCAGTGTGCAGAAAAAGACCCAGACATAAACGTGTATTTATATTGAGAAGGCCATTCAGCAAAAAGCATAACAGCTTGCTTTTCTTTGCAGAAAATACGGTACATTGGTCATTAAAGATGCTTATAGCTTTAATGGCTATGCTAATACGAATGAGTTTAATCAAATAAATAAAAATAGAGACGTTTGAAAATGGTTTAAAACCACGACATCAAGAAAAAGAAAGCATACTGTTTTTATTGCTCATGTTTGATGTCCACAGACCCTTTTGCAAAGATGAGTGACATATGTCTCACAAATACCGGGCTAGTCTTCCTAGCCATGATAAATAACAGACCCATTTGGGGAGAGAAGGAAAAAGAGGCCTATTCTTTGGGGTAAACACCCCTTACAACGCATCCCTCACCCCGTATGTTGTTACAACGCGGTCGTTACAACGACCACGTTGTAACAACGCATACCATTACCCCGCAAGTCGTTACAACGACTTGCGGAGGGGGGAGAAGGTGTTGGATTTAAAATCCAACACCTTCCCTAGTGTCCGCACAGACTGGAGTTGGAATAGTAAATTATACTATTCCAACATCCAGCGCCCCCCTCCACAAGTCGTTGTTACGATTTGCGGGGTAATGGTATGCGTTGTTACAACGCGGTTGTTGTAACGACCGCGTTGTAACAACATGCGGGGTGAGGGAAAGCGGGAAAAAGAGGCCTATTCGTGTTTTGGTAACTGTTGGACTTCTGTCACAATGATTATTTTATGTGTTTTCCTTTCTCCAGCAACACCACCCTTCAATGAGGCATGTAGCCATTCGTTTAATGACTCATATTTCTGTGACCTAATCGCCAGCATAAAAGCGAGCCCCACTGATTTTTTTCACTCACTAGGAACAAGACAACCCTCACATTTGCACAACACGGAGGTCCTGGCCGTCACCAATGAGAGCAATCCTTGGAACTCCCTTTACTGGCCACTCGAACTGGGTGATTACCCAGTCCCAGCAACGGTGGTAAAAAGTTTAGGAATCAAAATTGATGCCAAACTCTCATTGGCTGATCAAGTTTCTACCGTGTTCGGTACCTGCGTCAGCCTACTCAGGCTGCTGAGGAGACTTTCCCCCATCCTTTCCCTCTCTACCATGAAGACAGTGGTGGACGCCCTGATCCTGGCCAGGCTGGATTATGGGAATTCACTCTATATTGGACTACCAGACTCACTGTTGGGCAAACTTCAGGTGGTGATGAACGATGCCGCTAGGCTAATCTTCAAACTACCTAGACGCACGCGGGCATCACCCCTTCTGCAACAACTTCACTGGCTGCCCATCAAACAGAGGGCCAAATTCAAAGGACTCTGTATTACGCATAAGGCCCTCTTCGGACAGGCACCCCACTACATCAAAGAACGCCTGGAGAGATATGTCCCTGGCCGCTCACTTAGGTCCTCTACTGAGGGCCTCCTAATATGCCCACGCTTTCACTACACTACTAAAGGAGGACGTGCTTTCTCTGTCCTGATACCGCCACTCTGGAACAAGCTGCCTAGTCAGCTCCGTGCGGAAGGACGCCTTCTTCCATTCAGAAAAAAACTCAAAACCCTCCTGTACACAGAAGCCTGGCCCTAACTATATTACCATCCCACCTGGAACTGACGCTGATCTTCTTGAAGCGCTTAGAGACCTGTTGGTATTAGGCGCTATACAAGTCGAAATTAACATAACATAACACTGCTACCTCATAGAAGAGGGAGGTCAATTAGCTATTGAGTCCTTTTTTAAGCTACATTTAGCTTCCATCCATTTATAACTTTTCCAATTGCTTTTTGGCTAAGAGATGGGTAAAATAGGACAATTGTAGGACTGCAGAACCATTAGATCAATTTCAAGAATTTATAAGTGAAGCTAACGTACATTAGAAACATTTCTTTCACTCATATAAAAACTGCACATTTCCATTCATTACTCTGTAACAGGAATGAGACGGACAAATGCAAATTGCTATCTTAAGAAACTATGGGTGATATCTTATATCCAAAATAAAATAATAACACCAAATACAGAGTACAATTAATGGTGAGGCTACACAGACTCCCAAATCTTACATTACATTATATTACACCGTTTTTATACAATGCAGCACATGCCAACTACTTAGCTTCTTTTCAATTCAGGTGGGCAGAGTTAGGCCTCTGATTCTGGGTTTAACCATCAGAAGGACCCTAATGTGGTTATCTCCTAGGCCAAGCGCGTGGGTGATGTAGTTTGATCAGTGATTGGTGCTAGGGAGGTGATCTTGTGGATCAAACCAATGTGGATGCACCGTATGTCATGAACAGTCTCTATGGTGTGTCCACCAAACCCATGTTAGCACTGGTGGTATTATCTGTGTTTGTTTAGTCCTGGAGGATCTTTCTCTGATCAAGAGGACTAGCGACCTTTCATGCACTCCACGTAGAAAAGGTGTGGTTCGGTGTTTGAGGCTGAGTTGTTTCTGAATGGGAAGTTCTGCTTCTGATCTATAACCTGGGTTTTCTTTCACAAGGAATGGATCAGTACATGCCCATATTTTCCGACAGCTCTAGATCAACACATTGTTGATCTAGTAGCTAGCATTTTCTGTACACTCACAATTCTGTGTTGCTATCCTCAATCTTCTCATTCTCAAGTTCCTTATAGCTTCTTCTTCTAGGCTCCTTGTTCTTACATATGGCTATCTCCATGGTTCATTATGGCCCCTTCCTGTCTCTCAAAATAATGTAGGGCTCCTCTGTTGAGATAAGGTGTTGTGGTTATGAGGCAGTGATATGGTCTGTTGGATTTGATGCAATATTGGTATAAAGCTTTAACGCTTCACCAAGTTTAGCTATGCTAAATTATGGTATGCTGTAGTATTTTGTGTAAGGCTTGGGTGTACTATTGTTTAGATGGAGTGAGAAGTGATGCCTGGTGGTGTGGAGTTTAGTGGAACAGGATGTATGGTATGGCGAGGATTGTATGGCAATCTTGAATCGTATGATGTGTTGTACCATTAGATTATTTATGGCATGATGAGTCTTGTTACGGCCCAATATGGTGTGGTGTTCTAATATTTTATTTGGTGTTTGGTGATGTGGTGTTCTACCATATGGTGCAGTGTGGTGAGAAGTTTAGAAAAACTGGTGATGTGTGTTTGAAATGCTGCTTTATTCTTAGCTCAAATCTCTTATGTTATATTCTTGGGTTTGACTTTGATGATCATTTAGGTTTTATTTTGTGTATTTGTATAACTTTCTAATGTATTTATAATATATGAACATATATAGAAAAGATAACTCTGTGGTCTCCTGTTGCTTTCTTGCTTTGTCTTTTGTTACACTTTAGGTTATCTGTCCCTCACAAGGAGGGCTTTCAGACTGCAAAACAGATCTGTGTATCAGCCACACTGGGTTACTGCTGTGTGGTATATCCAGCCCTACCACCTTGCCTGTGCCCCAAGTTCCAAATTTAACACAACACTACAATCCACAATCTTGGGTGTCAACTACGCCCCCATGCTGCTCCACCTCATACCTGCGCCTTGAGACCCTCGCGGGTGATATCGGTTCATGAAAGTGTGACAACATAACTGTTGGGATTGGCTTTTGAAGAATGTCAGGTGCAGCACCAGCTAATAGAGACACTGATCAAGCTCTACCATCCATTTGACGCCCTCTGCACTTATGGCAATTTTTGCTAAATGAAACCAAGGGTCTATCGTTCTTATCTGAGTTATTCTCATTTGCTGTAAGTGGGCCATGTCTTTGGAGCAAACATCTCTGCGAGATGTGCACAGCACCATCTGTTGTACCACTTTGAGGGTTTCATCTTTTTTCTTTCCCTTCTAGGACCTGAGAGCCTGTTAATTCTCAAACAGCAAGGTCCCGAGACGAATGTCACGTTTAGAAAGATCTTGGGTGAGTAAACAGTAACCTCTTAGGGCTATTCAAACGCCTGGTGTGTTTTGTACCTACACAGAAAACTGGGATTAATTCAAGAGGAGCAAAGGGCAATTTACGCAGCATAATAATATCAAGTAATATTCTGTGCTTGAGGGGTAGATTCGATTAATCTGATGTGTACAAGGCATGTTCTGTGAAAAGAAATTGGAGGACTGCAACTCGGTTCAATACCTGAAATAATGCAAACCAAAACAGGAGTAAATTCAAAGTAAAGAAAAATAATACAGTGGAAAAGGGCTAACTGGATGTAAGGGGCAAGGTAAGAATGAGAGAAAGAAAGATGAAAATACATGCTGCAGATAAATGGCATATGCATGCATAATGGTTCTAGGTGATGACGGAACAGAGAAGCGCCTGCTAAATGAATGAGGCCACCAAACCTACTCCGGCAGCCTCTGCAGTTAGAAGTCCAACTGTAAAGCTTCCCAGTAAATAGATCCAGCTGAAGAATCTTACTAAAATCTAGTTTGGTGAGGTCAGTGGGAAGGATACCACTGGACAATCCCAATGCAAAACTCTTAGTTTAAAAAAGCAAGAACAAAGTTCATTTGTATACAAGTATTTTGTACCGGGAATTTCCCACTTGGGAGAACTTTGCTATCTAATGTTAGTGAAGATGGTCGCACCTGGCAGGATGGCATCTCTTATCTACACTTACGACAGACCTACAAGGTGTCGGATTGGAGCACTTTTGGGGTAGTGTTGACTGTAGCCCGGAGTAGCCGGACTAAGACTGTTGACCCCTAATTTCCACGTTTCTTGAATATCCCTTACCAGCTTTAAACTCTAGCACTAAAGAGCAGTCGACATTTGAAGTGGAACGTGCAGTGCCAGGTAGAAACCAAACTCCGAGTTTACAATGCTCAAACAGGAGTATTTTAACTTGTTCGCAATCAGCTGTATTTCTCAAGTTTCAAGCTGATGTAGGCAGGCAGAGTCATCGGAAACCTGCAAAATTGTTTCATCCTTAAAGATACTTGTGTCTGATCACAGGCAGAGCCATGCGGTTTCACCTTTGGCCACTGCACTGACCATGCATTCAAGTCACCAAACTTGGGTCAGCGTTCAAAACGTACACAAGCGATGGCCCTGCATCTTGAAATCTGACCAGAGTGCGGAAGTGAAATGCAGGAACTTGCTGCTTCGGCGATGACAATATTGTGCAATGACCAGTTTTTTTCTGAAGGCTGCTAAGAAGGGAGTTTTTAACTCAACTGTATTTCACAAGTGAGCTGCATGGTCATAAGCATTGTAGATCCCCCCCCTACTCAAAGAACAGGGACTACATGAGAGCAGTATTGCAAGCTTCCCTTACTCACAGACACAATCGCGTTCGACAGGTACATAACAAAGTGTATCTGTAAAGTGCACATTCAGACATGGGGTGCCTTGGCAAGTAATAACAAATGTTTATTGTTATCCAACACAATGGTACTCATCCTAACATCCTCGGAGTGATGATAGGATGAGTGGACCCACAACAGTTGGTGCATTAGTCCAACAAGACAAGAGAACAGGTGTCACAGGCAGCAGCAGTGCACGCTTTTCGTGTAGAACAGCAGGTGAGCAACGTTAACTTACGGAGTGGTAAAGCATTAGTGGCAGCCGGGGTGTAAGTTTCATGAGTAACAAACAGTAGCAACTGTGCAAGTGTCTTCACACACAAAGAGCTACCAAAGCACATGTAGTGGCCGAATAATCTTAAAAGACAATAGAGGTGATGCATGGACAGTACTAGTGCAAGCTTCTCTTACTCACGCAACAGATGTGTAGTGTATGCCCAACCTTGATTCACGCACATAATAGGTAAAACCCTGACAGGAGTATGCGCTTCTGTACAGACACTGAGCAGGCCCAGCGCATAAAGAAGCACACTTGCAAGGCACAAAGGTGGGGCTGATTCAGCATTAGCCGAGTACCCTCACGCCCAGGATACCAATACCAGTAGTAGAGCACGGAGAAGGGGCACTGATGCTCCCATACCTCACGCTAATTACATAGGCCTTAACCTGAATGGGCCCCCCTGAAGAGTGAGCCCTCCCTGCATTATGCCCCTGACAGGAAGGCTAGACTCAATTCCCTCACACAAAGAATATATACAGCATGAATGAATGAGTACTCTAAGGAGTGTCTCTGTGCTGAACAAAGACTTAGACAAATACGTGAGCAGCTGCACTGCCATGACACACACACACACATATACACAATCTCTCTTGCCTGCTACAATCACACCACACACATGCACAAAGAGGCAAGAAGGGCGCGAACTGGAGGTAACCACGAGGGAGCCTACAGTGTGCAGAGTCGAAAAATCCAGCCACAGCTGCAATGCCAGAAGTACCCAAAGTAGGCCATGCATTGGTTGAACCCTCCCCTACATGGTAGTCCATGTAGTGCACAACAATATCCGCGTTTTCTACAATACCAGAAACACCACCAGCAGGGCCTGAACCACATACAACATGTCCAGCAAGGGGAAGAGGCAGCCAAGCAACACATGTCTAGGGGCAACTACACCCTGCGACAAGCACAACCGAACCCTAGGCTGTGCTTGAGGCAGCTATTGTCAAGTCCCGCTGTAAAAATAAATAATGAAAGAGAAACTGAATTAAAGTTCCTAACTACATCACCAAATCAGGTTAAAACGTGCTAAAATGTTTCCAAATGGGCTACGTATCATAATAAATCATGCTTGTCTAATGTCTCCTCAATGATAAAATAGGCAGCACTGTCTTGTAGGGAAAACCTGCAATTCATTCATTAATGAAGGATCGAAATACTGGCTGTTAACCATTCAAATGAGACACAAATTAAGAACTAGTCATTTGTTTTCTTTTGATTATATGTATTGATTTCTAATAAGTGGCCCTAAGATCTTTGAGCAGTAGTACAATCCAGAGTCGCACCGCGTTCATTACCCTATGCAGAAGCTGTGCTTGTAGAATAGCCACTTATTGGCATGGATTTGCGAATAATACATTTTGAAATGCAAGTTGTGGTGCCGGTGAAAAACATATGGCCATGGGGCTAACAGACGTGGATGCCTACACCGCTGCATTCTCTTGGCAGTCATGGCGGTATATCAGCGTACCCCAATCCTTAGTACTTGCTGGCTATCCTCATGCACCATTTGCCCCAGCAACCTGGAGAGTACTGAAAAATTGAGGACCCCTCCGACTAGAGACTATAAAAGGATGGATTACTTCAGCTCCCATTGCAGGGGGAAAAAGCTAGTCATTCCAATCTGACTGACCTACAGATTTGCATAAAACAGGATCAGTGCGCCATCTTACACTGAAGTACTCTCCAGCATGAGGCACTGAAACTCAGCAGAAGTCTGAAGAGACAGAGCAGGTGGTACAGATTGCAACTTCCAGCCCAACAGTCAGTGGTGCGAAGGGGCTACTACCCCCCAAACTGAGAAATCACTCACACCAGTGACCTACTTTTTTATGCATCTTGTACAAGTGTGGTGGTAAATCTCCGAAGGTTTTACACCTTATTCCGATGCAACGAAAGAAGTCAAATCGTTTTTAATTAAAGCAATACGTTCTTGAAACATTAGTGGAAGCCAAAACTCTCACTTACCTGTTGATGTTAATGATCTGTCCATCATCGACGTCTCTTTCCTTCATGGACTGATAGGCCTCCCGTGTGCATATACTTACAGCCAAAACATTCACCTGAACAGAAAAAAAGTCAAGACATTATAAAAAAAGAAACTTGAGGAAACTGAGTATTGTGTGTTAGGTGTGTCAACTTTCCAAAAAATGATGAATTATATTTCTAGAACTTTATAGCTTATTTTACAGCACAATGAAACACGAACTATACATCTATTAAAGCGATCTCTGATAGATTATTTATATAATGGATTATACAGCACTGGGAGTCACCTTTCGGTTACCCAATGACCGCTGAAGAATTCTGAAAAAAAAGTCACAGAGCCTGAAGAAGGGACACAAGAGCAGTAACCGCTCGGAAACCAGTTCCCACCTTGTCCATAATTCGATTAGAAATAAGGTTTATTGGCTCTGTTTTTGTGTGCTTGCGGACCTGCCCACTGTCTAGGCTGCTTTGTTGGTTAATCAGGGGTGGAGTGTAGATTGCTTGTTGGCACCAAGTTTCTGCAGGTAGCTTTGGGTCTAGGCCACTGTAAACTGTTATGGTCTGCAACAGGATTACTCCACTTGTAAGACCAAAGAAAAGCAACGGTTTATTGGAAGAGCATTGGTTTGAGCATGCAACAGCGATGGATGAGATGGAGAGGGACCCAGAGTGGGTTAAACATTGATCCATTTAGGATTCCTGCCACCAGCTACTAAGTTGAAATTTGTAGGTTGAAATTTGTAGGGTATCATTAGGGTGACATTTTGAAGGGGTCTCGGGGTAGCAGCACAAAGAAGGTTTGGCGGGCAGGAGCTGGTGCACAACTGAAAGCAACAGTGGATACATACAGATTGCAGAAGACATAGTTCAAATCATCATCCGCATACATAATTATTGTATTTTGTATTTAATAAATTAAGATTGTGCAGCATTCCCATACAGATGCAACTCTTGTTGCAGGGAACAAGAGCTCCCCATTCCAAACTGACTGAAGCATGATGAACAGTAACATATGTAGGTGTAGGGCCGTAAGTGGCAAAAAACATATGGTAAAGCCAGAGACAGGCAGACTTTGCACCTGCTGCAAGAACTAGGGAAAAGGAAAGACTTATAAAGGCTTAATAAGCGGATTCTCACTGCATTTCAGAGCTTTATAATAAATATTTAAATCATTAAATAACTGCTTCACACACTGTACATCTTACACATCTATATAATTTACATTTTCGAGTGCTGAGGGTGTTTGCTTTAACCACTCGAGTAGATTTGATGAGCCATCTCACCCTATCTTTGATCACTGACGTTTCTTCTGGATTCTGCGATTGGTCTTGATTCTGAATCTTACATTGTCTCCGACTACCCTGAGGTAGCGAAAAGTAACTTGTTGGTGCTATACACACCATCAAAAATAAATAGTTAAGCAACAATGGTTTGGGAAGGGTGGTAGTACAGGTGAGGAAGATCAGACAGGGGTGATGAGGATAGAGTTATTTATTATTGTGATTATTCAAAAACAAACGGCTAACTTACCCTGCATTCATCACCCGTTTCTACTCTCCCCCACCTTTACTACTATCCTTCACAAGGCACTGTTGCTTCCTTCCTCGCTCCCCGGGTTGAAAGTGCTCTGAATTGGCTAGGAGACATTTTATCACAATACCAACCAACCAAATAAATAAATAAATAACTAATTATGTAAATTAAGGCACGATTATCAAAAAAAGAAGTAGTAATAAACATTTCGCACTAAAACTGAACCATTAAGTCTTACTATACATAACACACAGCTTCCGCCAAATCCATTAGTTAACGCCCATGCAAATTCATCCTACAAGGGAAATATAGATTCTTTCAAATACAAACAGACCGCCACTCGAAATGAGGACCCCAGTGTGTGATAATGCCTGCCTAGAACACTGGTCAATACGTATAATAAACCCAGAACTTGTGTACGTGCATAAAAAACTTGGACAGGATGCAGAAAAACATACACGACTAATTAAATACTAATGTACAAACAATTCAATTACAAAAAGATGAAGAGGGAACCAAAAGTGGTTAGAAAGAATCCTGTTTACCAGAGGTATGCATTTAAGTAAGGGTTCTCAGAAGGGAAACCTATACCGATAACAATGCCATGTTTTGACTTCCAAATATAAAATACTTTATCTTTCAATTCAACTCCATACTAATTACACTAAAACGGACTACAATATTTTAGTGTAAACTTACAATAACTACCTGTAAATAAGAGATGAGGCTTCTTTGCACATCAAATAAACCAACATCTCAACTAATCCTTTACGAATAATAGTGTTTTGGTTACTTTAATAGATAAATATTGTTGGGAGTTAAGAACTGCTATGCACATCTAACCTAACCATTTTCTTATCCACTCCAACACTGTAGGTTCTACAGCGCTATCTCTACTGTCACACATTTACCAAATACTCTGAAGTTTTTACGCAGTTACTTCTGTTACTTTCATTTCCCCTACAAAGGCCTTCCTTCTCCTAGAATTTGTAGATGGAAGTCTCTGCACTTCTCTTCATAACATCTCTACCGAGACTCCTGTTAGAAACTCGCTTCTGGACGAGTCCATTGTATCTTTAGCTTTTTGTTAATGTGGCCTTCAAAATGAAGCACACTACATGCGGCTGTACCAAATATTTATTCAAAAGGATTACATGTATTTTTTTCTGCTAGGAAAACCTATCGCTATAGACCACAAGATACCAGGTCTATCCCTATTTTCAGGAAAAAATTAGGCCTTTGGCTATGATAACATAAAGAACCTACTTTAGTTTAATACCTACAAAAGTCCCCTTCCTAACTCCACATTATGTTCCTTCTCATGGTTTCCTTTACTCAATATCATATCTACACATTTAGCTGAATTGAATCAAAGAGGACACCACTATGACCATTTTCTGTTTTCTTAAATACCATGACACGTTGGCAGCCATCTCTACGTTAATAGCTCTGTTGCATGTTAAAATTGAAGCTGCAGAGCCTACAAGTGGAGTAAAACTCTTTTAATGGACATCACCATTCCAGTCAAAGCAAGCGTCCATCAACTATATCACGAACATTCCTAAGTGACAGTTAACAGCTGTGTGGAACACTCAAAGGTAAGTACATTACGGGAAGGGGAAGGGTAGAAATGTACCAACAAAAATGTAAAGGTAGAATAAAGTTCAAATGGGGAACATGGATACAACACATCTTCCCTCCTTATACAAACCACATCATATACATACATAAACCAACACTTAATTATCAACTATATAAAAAGAATATAATCAACCCAAAAAAATAGGTTTCCTCCAAGAGCGACTGGGGAAGAGAGGAAGGTGATATATGTGAGAAAATATAAGGATGTAATCTTTAAATCTATGAGCGAGATCACTTAAGGAGCCATTCGTGTCCCCCTGGATATTCAATGGACTTTGTGATACAGGATTGAGTTTGGATAACCTGTCCTCACTCAAGGTTTACCCATTGCCTAATTTCACCGCATTGCAGCCTAACTGAAAAATTCCTTAAAGACGGGAACACTTGCTTCCCTTCTTCTTGTGAGTACCTGGCAGTTTCATTTTCACCTAATCACCTACTGCTAATGAATGCTTCTTTACACAGTTCATGCGATCATATCGTTCTTTATACTTGTTCCGATTTGAATGTCATCTATTGAGGACCCCCTATTTGTATACCTTAACCAGGTCTTTCTTTCTAATACAGGATGTTGTGATGTTCGCTCTGGAATGTTTACCCTTTTAGAGACACAAAAGGGGTTACTTTTGTGACACTGTTGGGGGTTGTGTAGTAAGCCTAAATAGTTTCTTGCAGAGCTTCTTTAGCAGGCGTTTTCATAACCTCGGCCCTTTACAAACACTCTATGACCAATCTGTTGAGTCTTCCAACTAGCCAATTTGATTGTGGGCAGTACAAAGCTGTGATGGATAGACATTTTTCTAAGTAGTTTTGTATGGGTCCTGAAGTAAACTGTACCCCATTGTCCGTTATGAGTATTTTCATGGTACCCTCTTCAAAGAAGATGTCTCACAAGAACTTTATCAAAACATCTGTAGCTACACTGTGCACACAGTTTGCTACCACCCAGCGTGTGTGGTAGTCAACCAATACTAAAACATTAGTTTCATTGAGGGTTCTCTGTTAAACAAGGCCTTCAATGTACAACACCAACTGGACTCCGTGCCTGTCCGGAGTTTCAATGGGTGAAAAGGGGTCTTTCGAAGCAAGTGTGATTTGTCACTTTCAGTGCAAGCTACACAACCTCTTTTTTTACTGTCAATTGACCTATCCATGCTTGCCCATCAATATGCAGAACAAATTTTGCTCTTCGTTAAAACTGCGACCCAGATGTCCCACATGCTGCAATTGTTATATTCTTTCTCTCATGTCAGAGGGTAGAATCATTTTTCTACCTCAGCAAACAGAATCACTCGCTACATTTATGCCTCTCTTCCCAATATTTAGGCACAGATTCTGGTAGATCGTGGCAGGAATTGAGCCACCCCTATAAAATGGAATTTCTTAAAAGTTCCATATCTTTTGTCACTCCTCCCCCTCTTTATTGACCCCATAAATATTCATTGCTAGGACAAACTCATCTAAATGTTCCTCTTCAACACAGGTGAAGTTGTCAACTGGCATCCTAGATAAACAATCGGAAACTACATTCTTGTTGCCTAGTACATACTGCATCTTAAAATTGTACCCTTTTAACCCTAACAGCCAACACAACATTCTTGGTATGGTGCACTCAGATCCTTTGGTAGTAAGAGCAAAAATTAGGGGTGTATGGGCTATGTGAATCACAAAAGGTATGCCCCATAGAAAAATTAAAAGTGCCTCGCAGCCCAAAAACATCCTAAGGTATCCCGTTCCATGACAGAGTAGTGAAATTCTGGTCCTTTCAAGGAACGGGAGGCAAATGCAACAATCTGCTCACCACCCTCACCCAACTGGGTGAGAGTGTCGCCCATACCAATGCTGCTGTCAACAGCAGTGAGACATGCAGGTTTGCTGGGACCAAATTTGCTTAAGGATGGAGCATTGCTGATGGATGACTTTATCTGTTCAAAAGCATTCTGACACTAGGTCTCCCATGAAAAATATGTGTTCTTTTTCAAGAGGGTTCAATGTGGCTGGCAAAATGTTTTACAAATTTGGAAAAGAATTCTGAGACACCTGAAAAGGACTTGAGATCATCTTTGTTCAAGGGGACAGGAGCTTTCATGATGGCTGCTACTATATTTAATTTTATTTTGATGCCATCGCGTGAGATGGTGTGCCCAAGGTATTCTATGTATCCTAACCCTATGCAACATTTCTCCCTCTTTATAGTGAACCCAGCTTGTCTTGTTCTTCCCAAAACTTCTCTCAATATACAGTTATGGTCTTCCTCATTCTTCCCAAATATAAGTATGTCATCCTGAAAGCAGAGGAAATCATTATGCCCCTTTAATAGGCGCTGCATATTAGGTTGAAAGGCTGCGGCCACGGAGGCCAAGCCACATAGCATTCTAACATATCGGTATGTTACTAAGGGTGTAATAAGTGATGTTAGATGGTACAATGATGGGTGTAACTCTATCTGATAATAGGCTGACGAAAGGTCAAGTACGCTGCACAGGGATGCATCGCTGCTCAAAAGGAGCATCTCATGAATATGGAGAAGAGGATGCTTGTCAACCCAAATGTTGCCATTTAAATCACGTTAGGTTGACGCATAATCTTATGTTTTTCCCCTACTTTGATGGTGAGGACCATTGGTGCTAGCCTTTACGAATTTTCTATGGGCTCTATTCTAGTAATGTATCAATTTCTTACTTTAGGGGCATCTGCATGAAATGGGGAATGGGCCATATTTTATGTATTACAAGTTTGCCATTATTTTTAATTTCGATACAGTGTTAATTTCTTAGGAGTCCTAGCCATTCTGCAAAGACATCAGAGAACTCATGGCATGCCTCTTCGTCAGATAGTGAGGGATCAACTAGTAGAAATGGTTCCTTCCTCTTACATTCAAGTTTGATACCTAATTCTTTTGGTGTCTCCATCCTAGTAAGTTGTAACCCTTTTTTGTAATATAGGCCTTGCCTACGGTAGATATACCTCTGAAATTGATACACATTTTTACCATGCCTTCTAGGAGTACAGGGTCACCATTATATTCCCCTGGTTTTATGTCCGGAGACTCTAAAACATATTTGTCTTGCGAGAACAGTTGTTCAAATACATTGCGATCTATAAGTGTAAAAGGGGAACAAGAATCAGCACATACCGTTATGAGTACATCATCCAAAACAATTTCATATTTTGGTGCTGTAAGGGGATTATTACATTGAAAGAGTTGAAAGACTAATTTTTTGTCCTCTTCTTCTACCCAATCAACTGTATTGACACTCTTGAAAGAAATGTCCTTGTAGACCCTCACATATTGCCCTTTTCCCCACAGTTACGACATGTGACTCCCCTTCCCTTTTTGGCATTTAACATTATTGGCTGGATGTCCACTACTACCACATCGAGAGCATTTCAGTTTGTCACTGGCAGATGTGGACTTTATCTCTCCTAGGCATAAAACCTTTGTTCTTCATTGTAGATTCGTTCTTCGTGACAACGTTGATGTCAGTCTGTAATTCAAAAGTACTTTTTATTTCTTTCATACAATCAGCTGTATGTTCAATGCTCACTGCTATAGATATTGCTTCTTTCATTTCCGGGTGCTTTGCTAATAGTCTTTTCTGAATCCTAGGATTGTAGGCACATCTAATAAATTGATCACGTATTCAAGACTCCGTTAGAAGACCAAGATCATGTGTTGGAAAGGCCACCTAAAAGACGCAATGTATCCAGTCACTTTCTCATTCTTTCTTTGCATTCTTCTGAAAAATGAGTGCCTCGCTAATAAAACATTTATCTTTTGCCCAAATTGCTCCTGTAGGTTGTAAAACATGAGTTGGTATAGAGCCAATGGTGCAATAGGACTTTCTCCACACCTTCAATGGTATCTAGTAAATTTTCATAAATTGTCCTTCCTTCTATTCCAAGGTTGTGAAGAAGGATGTGTTGTTTGCACCCATGCATAAATGTTTCTCCTCCTATAGCTATGAGATAAGACTCAAAACGTTTAGTCCATTGCTTCCAAGGAAGAGAGAGTTCTCTGATGTGTTTTAGAAAAGGTGGAGGCTGTGACATATTAGCAGCGGCCATTACTGGGATTCCCATAAATGTAAAAATGTAAAGGGAAAGTTTATAATGAGGGATTGTTAGAAGACTTTCTTGCTTTGTGAGGGAGTAGATACAGAGGTTTAACGTGTACTGCATGTTATGCTTAGAATGTCCAGAGTGGCAGGAGAAGGTATTTGTGGTACTTTTTTAATTTACTGATACTGGAAACTCAAGGAGTAGATCTTGAAAAATCAGATTACAGAAGGCTCTCCATTTAAGTCAGGCACTGCTTAAAACAGGATTAATACACTGAATACACATGGGCAGTCCTGTTTCTTTGTTTGGCACAGGGGAGTGTACATTGGAGATAACTCGCCGCCATGAGTAGAATGGAGCTGCCCCTTCCGTGGAGAGCTTGACAGGGAAGCAATTTGCACTCTTGTCGGATGGGGAGAATAGAGTGCACCCCAAATGGAGACTGGACGGCAAAGCAGCTTCCACTCCTCAGATGCCACCCAGCACACTGCAAAACCACAGGTGTGCACCCGCTGCTCCCTTGGTAGAGAGCTCCACAGTAGAATCATCTATGCTTTAGAGCTTGACGGGGAATACATCTGCACTCTCGTCAACTATAGAGTACACTCCCAACGGAGAGCTTGAGGGTGAAGCAAGTTTTCACTCCTCAGTCAACAACCGGCAAATAGCAGAGCTGCAGGATGAGCAGAATAGAGCTCTGCGCTATGAAGAAGCTTGACTGGCGTTTGGAATTCTCTCGAGTTCCGTCTGCTGGAAGAAACACAATGTTGTTGATCCTCAGTAGTGCGATAACAGAGCAAACAGCGGTGTGGTGTTCAAGGAGAGTGCAGAGGGAAACGGAGACCGTCTGGCACGGCGAGTTCTTGAAACAGGAGGAAACAACTGACTGGGCACTCAACAGGGGGTGATGTCCACACCATCTCTACATAGAAATTGTCATAAGTTTTAAAATTGAAGATGCAGAGTATATGAGTGGAGTAAAACTCTTTTAATGAATCTCGCCATTCCAGTCAGAACAAGCATCCACCAACAATATCATGAACATAGCAAAGTGAGAGTTAATAGCTGTGAGGAACGTTCAAAGGTAAGTAAATTACAGAGGTGCGAGGAGGGCGCAATGTACCAATGTAAAGGTGGAACAAGATTAAAGTAGGGAACATGGATACAACAAGTCTCGAGTGTCGCCTGCAAAGAGGCATACTATTGCTTCCTGTCAGGGTGCAGCGTTGTATATAAGGAAATCATAAGATTGATACTAGTAGTATTGGTTCTTGGACCCAGTTGCTAATGTTTCTGGCTTTGCTTTTCAGTAAGCGAAAGGTGAAAAAAGTTAGTCAAGCAATGCAAATGCATAAATTCAAGAAACATCATCATTAGTTCTTCCAAAATATTCTTGTAAGGCTAGCAACAGATTTTGGGAGTTGAAATTTGAGCTAGCTTTAGCACATCATTTGCATTATACCTACATGGACTTTCAGATCATGTGTGTGTTGAATACATTAGTCTCAACATTTCAAAACAGTTCATGGTCCAATAATTATCTGTATCCACAGTGAAACAGCCCTTTAAAGTTTCCTTATTTTATTTAAGCAACTTCCAGATTAGTATCTTTTTTTTTTTTTTTTTAAAGTTTTATTTAGGTTTCAATTGAAATGCTTACATCTATAAACAATACCACAACATATGGATAGAACAGCATTGTCACTGGAAAAAAGTAATTGGTAACTTAAAACCTTGCATTCCATTAGCTCTGTGAAAAATTCAAGGATCCAGAAGCCTACCCTCTCAGATCTTAAGTGAGTCTATCTTAGGCAGACACACAGTGATCTGAGCTTCCCTAACAGACATATATAATATGGAGGTGAGAAAGACTGGGCCAATGTCTTTAGGACTAATGTGTTTCTTGTACTGTTTCCATAATGCATCTTTAGTGGAGTTGTTGTTGGCCATGTCACAAAGTCAACTACTGTGCCTGATGAAGGTTTTCACACTCAACAAATAGCAATATCTTTTTGTGTAATCAGCTTAGCCAATGTGATTAAATTTACATAAGCAAGCACCGTATAGTCAAAATGTCCCAGACAACTAGCAAGTCCTTCGGGATAGCAACACCTCTTAGTTTGGTTCATATATCTACAAAGCGCCCCAGAAGGACGACCCTGCCCAGTACTTCTACCCCAAATGGTAAAAATCAGCAAAGGTATAGTCACGCCTTTTACAATCGTCAGACTGTGCCTTGTTTAATAATACACTCTATGCATGGACCTAGAGTAGACTACTTACCAGTGGGATCTGAGGGAGCTGGGTTGCCATTGTTCTTTTGTTGTCTCCATCCCCTGATAAGTTAGCCAGTTCTGCTGCAAGTGCAGTATTTTTGATGGTAAGTCAGTTTGTACTAGCCTTCGTAGGGTTGATACAACCTTACATGATTTTCCTGCAGACATGATATATTGAGCTGAAATGGATGTTTGAAGGGCTGTTGGATTGTCATGAGATTTCATGGTGTTTGTAGTCCCATAATATTGTAGTAACCCATCTATTGAGATGCATGCCCTCTTAAGGAATACTGCCCTAGTCAGGAGGACTCCATCTAACAGTATCCCTTTCCACAGTCTACCCTCAAACGCCAGCCAAAGACAACGTATCTGTCTGACAAATGCAAAAGTTAGCCCAAGTATAACTTTCAACCCAAAGTCTGGTGCAAACAACCTCCTGTAGGCAATCTGTTGCCATGACACTTTTAAAAAGGCCAGGCTCCTCTCCTTAGAGCAGGCTTATCTGACGCGTAGCTCGTGAGCTACTGGTAGGTCTACAGCTAACTGTCAGAAGCTCTCCTGTGTGCAACCCAGCCTTTCACATTGGAACCTTTTGCTTGTTTGAATTAACATATATATGACAAAACTGTGTATTCCAAGACAGAAATGTGTGTATTTTCAGAACTCATAAGCTGATGTTTGGAGAAAAATTGCTGAATTTCCAAAATATATTTAAAAAGCTGATTTTTCACTGCAGCTGTGGCATATATTGCCTATGTATATGTATTCCAAGTTGACAACACCTTTTTTGCATTACTGTGGCAACCCTCCTGATGCACTGAAGTGATCACTACTGGCAATCGTACATATGGTTGCCACTAATGTCATCTTGAGCGATGTGGTCACTATTCCAACACTAATAATATTAGTAGTTTGCAGTGATTTTCATTGAACTTAAGTAGCTCTTAATAAACAAAAGGTTGGAGCCCCCTGCCTTACAGTAAACTCTTTTGACCAGCACATTATTTGTGTTGCTTTCCTATTTTTTTTTGCAGTTATCCCACCTAAGCCTCACACAGATGTTGCTAAACTCCCATATCGAAATTCTATCTGGAATAGTGTCACAGTAATTAGTGGAACTCAAGTACAACATATGCATCGCATTTCTTTGAAGTCATAAGCCATGCATGAGATCATTTAGGAGTCACCAGGGGACACACTTTGCCCCTTGAGACTCCTGGAACTGCTTTACCAACCCCTGGCCTTAGAGGAGGCAAAATCAGTGCCAAGAACACTGGGGCAGCTCGCTTCTATAGGTGTTGGACTTCACCCACTTTCGTTTTCGGCCCATTTTTTATTACGCTACTAAGGAATAATAGTGTTTTCTTTACTATTAGTAGAATAAACAAGCACTGGCAAAGCTAATAGGTTTCACCTATGAGAAATTTATTGGCTTTGTCATTGTTTTTTCATTTTTGTTACATGGCTTAAAGTAAAATATAAAAAGCGGTATAATGCGGCCAGCATTAACTGCGTCATAGTGCTTAATTTTTTTTACCTTTAAGCTGTGTTGCACAGCAGCTCATCTGCTGTGCAACATTTAAAAAACATTGACAAAGCCAAAAGATTTTGCATAATCGAAACCTATTGGCTTTGCCAATGCTTTCTGATTTCAAGCATTAAGATATTAAGTTTTGGCCTGAATCACAGTATGATGAGCGGACGCCGAGACTCAAACCTTGTTTCCAAGTGCCATAGTCGGCAGCTCTGGCCATTACGCCACATCTTCGCTAGACGCAATTTGCCCTTCGTAATCCATGAGATGCTATGGTATCCTGAGTGCATGTGCGACAATGTGCATGAATTCGCCTTTGTGGAGCTATTTGTTTTTGTTACTCTGGTGATGTTTTCGACGCCTTCTTCCTCAAAGGTGTTCTAAGGCAGAGTTGTTGTTTTCTCTTT
The DNA here is from genome assembly GCA_963921515.1 of Calotriton arnoldi. NCBI lineage: Eukaryota > Metazoa > Chordata > Amphibia > Caudata > Salamandridae > Calotriton > Calotriton arnoldi. The sequence continues at coordinate 679,205 of CAWUFW010008605.1, read as the reverse complement.
GGAAGTGTGTAACGGTTTCCAAGTTCGGACAAGGGGCTATCTTGTTCTCCAAAAGACAACACGTTAAGGGCAACTCCTTGTCATCCGATGTCAAGTGTGATATGACTCCCGCTTCCTGTAAATAAAACGTGGCTAGTTTCTCTTGCTGTAAATGCTGGGAGTAACCGAGTGCACGCGCACCCAAGGCAGCCCCCGATTCACGCTCTGCTGAGTCACGGACCCACGACCTTTCCCAAGATGTGTCAATACAGCATATTTGAACGAGGGACGGACTGTGAGATAAACCCAGCTAGGGAAGAGAACGAGAGCGAGCAACATACATGTATCACTCGAGCGACCAATTCCAGGGCTATTTTGAGGCGGGTCTCCGGAAATATTTTTTAAATGGGACTAAGTAGTTCGTACTGCAACATTCCAAAAACAACTATCCGGCTATTATTTTTCCACAACTGCAAATCATGAACATGAGGATAAGAAAGTGAGCACTCAAAGGTATATGTAATCATAACACATTGCTCTGGTGCTATTTGTCAGTAATATTAAACAAATGGGGTTGAAGCTCTGTCTTGAGCCGCCTCTGTTTGAACAATTTGAGGGAGGAGGGCGGGGGAGGGGCCATAGTTGTGGAAAGAGTGCTTCTATAGAAACGAGGTGACAGAGCAACATACATGATGGCCGGAGCTACTTTGAAACACATAAATGTAATGCTTTTTATTTGTGCATTCCAAAGGAATGTCAGCCATCTTATATGATGAGCTCAATATCCACGGAGAGGAGAGACAAAGTGGTGTAAGGACTGGAGCGGCTGATCTTGAAGCTGGAGAAACCAGGTTCGAGTCTCGGGAGACTAAAATCAGTGTCTGAGTATGCATCCTACTGTAATGCAACTGGTGCACATGTAAAGCGTAATGCAACTGGTGCACATGTAAAGCGCTCCGAGAGTTCGCACAAACATTAAATGAACAAGCACACTTGAAATGCGTGCAGCCACGCAGAGGATAAACAAAGCAAGTGCTGTGAAGGCACAAACTAAAAAAAAGAGTTCCACAAAAGCAGCTGAAAACAATACTGGGGCCATCGGACTCTGATAAGAGGAAGAACAGGAAATCGTATGCTAGAGCCAACAGAAACGGAGAAGTAAGTGGCAAGCACACCAACCAATGAAAAGTAATGGCGGGATGTAAGTCCCATTTAAGATTTTATTAAACACAATAGATTTCACAAGCACAGTGCAAGCGCTGTGCAGGTGAAACTTAAAAATGATGCAGCAAGAGCTGCAATGGAACCTTCTCGGACATACCTGGTGAGTAAAATAAAATGCTTTTAAATGTATGTTGTGTGTATGAGGATGAGAAAGAGTTTGTGTATGTGTGAAGTGAATGAGAATGAGTGACAGGTCATAAGAATGTGAGAAAAAATAGAGACACGATTTATCAAAACTTTGCAGAGGTGCAAAGTCATGCAAACTAGCACAAAGTCTTGATAAACTGTTTACTTTCCATTGCAAAACTTTTATTTATACTGAAAAGTACCCTTAAAGTAGTGCAAATAAGGCTTTGTGCTGCTTTGCATCACGGGGCAGGCCACAGGTGTTATATGGGCACTCTCAACTACAACTCAACGGTTTTGACGCCACTCCCCATCTACTCAAAATGTTAGACAGGGCGTTGCACCAAAAAAAAAAACAAGTTCTTGAGGCAGGCCCTAAGTTGAGAAAATGTTTTAATTCCTTCTATCTTTTTACACATTGCATGTGTGCTGCACTATACAGTGTACATCAAATGTGTGAACGGTTTTAAAGTTTGTCTAGGCATAATATTTTGTATTGAAAGCTAAACCTTAAAGTACAAAACCTATGGTAGGTCTCATGTGCAGAGGATTTACAGCATGGTACAAAAGAATGTGTGATTGGTGCTAGGCAGCCTGTTTTTGCACCAGCGCTGGGAAGAGAGCAGCAGTGCCATATCTTGGAAGATATGGCTCTTCAATGCTCTCTATCCCTAGCGCAACATTGCATAGCAACTTTGTTTGCTGAGCTGCATGGCGCTATTTTTTAGTAAATGTCGCTATTTTTCAGTAAATGTCAGTGAGAATGAGTGAGCAAGTGAGTGAGATTTAGTGAGTGCAAGAAAGTGACGCCAAAAAAAGTGAGAGTACGTGAGTGAGAATGAATGAGTATGAGTTTGAGGAAGTGAGAGCGAAAGGGATTGATCGATTGATTAATTTTGCCATTTATAAAGCCCAACGATTACCCAAAAAGGTGCCCTGGTGCTATTGTAAGAACAAACAGCCACAGATTCTCAGGAACAGTAAGCAGAACTAAAAGCTGCACAACTAAGCTTTAAGTATCTTCCTAAAGTGGAGCAAGTTGCAAGTTGGGTAATGAGCGTAAAGATAGGGGTAGACAATTCCATAGCCAGGCACCTGTACAGAAAAGGCTCTGCAACCCAGCCAAACAAGTTTAAACTTCGGCTGCACCACAAGGTTAGCTTCTGATTAACAAAGATGGTGGGCAGGATAGTAGTGCCAAATCTTGGACTGCACATTGACAGGGCTAGTACTATGGAAGCTCTATATACAAGTCATAGAGATATGAACAGAATCCTTTTAGGAAAAGGCAGCCAGTGTAGTTTGTCAAAGGCAGGCGTCGCCAAGGAGCGGCAAGGGAGCAAAAGAGCAAGGCGAGTTGCAGCAGTTTGAATTATGTACAGAGATTTGATCAAGGTGTCGGGGAGGCTAAGACTAATGAATTCCCATAGTGCAACCGACTCACGATGGTCACTTGACCCACAAGAGGTCGGAGATGAAGAGCTGGAGCAGAAGTATTTTTCGCAAGATACTGGAGAGAGTAACAAGATGATGCCAACTTGTTAACATGAGAGGTAAGAGACAGATCATGGTCAAAATGAATACCAAGGACTCTGACTGCCGAAGACAAGGAAGAAGGTGAGGGTCATAAATGGTCAGGAAGCGAACAAAAGATTGAATTCCTGGAGCATCAGAGTACTTCAGTTTGGTCCCCATTAACTTAAGGGCATTCTGAGATAGCCAGGCAGGGATTTTACCCATACAGAAATGGAACTGGTGGAAAGGGCAGACATTTATTGATCTACGGTGATAAGCTATATATTGTCTGCATTTATTCATAAAGGCTATGCTCTGATAATGACTCAATAGAGCAAATGGCCTGAGGTAAACATTAAAGATGGTAGGAGATAGGAAGGAGCATCCTCGGGGCACTCTGGAATTACAGAAGGGGCGGCACACACTCCGGGCCGGACTGGCCGTAGCGGGCACCGGGCATTTCCCCGGTGGGCCGCTAGGGTGGGGGCCGGTTTTGGGCCCCCTGGGGGCCGGTTTTGTTACCGGGGGCCTGCAATATCGGCCCCCTGTAACAAAATCGCCCGAAAACGGCCGTAGCAAACAGCTCGGCCGCACCCCCTTCCCCCTCCTGGGTGCTGGCCGAGCAGAATGCCAGGGCCGGTTTCGGTTCCCAGTCCGGCCCTGCAGACACTTGTGCAGCCTCTTCAGTAGCACTGATAGCGGTGATGCACATTGTGTCAGCGCTATTGTGAGAGTATTCCTTCATTTGCATGGGGCATGGCCCCATGCAAATTAGGGAATCACTTTACGTCTGCATCCGCGCCGTATTACAGATGCAGGCGAAAACATGCCCTTAGGAGGCGCATTGACAGTGTGACACAAAAAGGTGGCACACTGTCAGTGCACTCCCTAAGTGCAGCCGTCTTGAGAGGTGAAAGGGGGTCCTATGGATCCCCCAGACATCCACCGGCAGGCATGTGCAGTCACTTACCACACCCGCCTTAGAGAGGGATCTCTGAATCCCTCTCTAAAGTGCAGGTTGCCGCCTGCAGAGAGAAACACGAGTTTGTGGCTGCCCTGAGGGCAGCGCATTCATCCTAATAGGGCGCACATTCCCTGTTTGTGCCTGGCGCACCTGTTTAAATGTGCACTGTGGCGCCAACAGGGAAAGTGCACCCTATTTGTAATATGGGCCCTGGTTTTGTACAATTAATAAATTCAGCAGTGCGATGTGCACTCTTCTGCTTAAATACAATTGAATTAAAAAACAAACATTTTTAAACATGTTGTTGCCATGTTTCATTATTGTGAATACATGAAAAATTAAGTGTCTGAATAAAACCTTCACCTGTGTGCTTCACAGGAGGGATAATTCCTTGCAAATGATCTTAAATCAAAATTTATTAACAGTAAGCAATAATTTCGACCAATAATATGGTTCATATTCAATATATGGTCAACATCAATTTATACATGTGGACAGAACTATTTTTTTGTTTAACTCTTTTTTCTCTCCCTATGATTTATCAACACATTTCTCATTGCAGTGTGCAGTAGGGGACCCACTAAATCATGACAAGTTAGTGGTATAACAAATGTAGGTTCCTAGTGCTGTTGCGCGTTTTGTGGCAGTTTATTCTCTTCAGATGAAGACATAATTTAAGTGATCACTTTGCGTATCATGACAGCACCCTAATACAAGTGGTATTTAAGAAATATGTCTATGTTGTGTTATTACACTAATCATGCCTTTAATATAGAGCTTTTCCAATATGGCGCTTGTTATATGCATGGCCAGCACACCTAGAGACTATTTGTCTCCTCCTATCAAGATTCACGGCCGTAAGCAAGTTCCCTCATACACTCCCAATATGGCGCCTGCCCATGCGCAGTACTCATACTACAAGCGCTCTAGCGCCCTCTCCAAGGGGCGTGTCCCCACGCCAATGTTCCTGCTACATAGCCCGTGGCACCGGAATTAACGTCAGCAGCCGGGACCACGGGAGACCGCAATAGGTCGTAGCGGGATATCGGTCTTGATGAAGTAAGGTCTTTTCAAGTCGAGAGCGCGTACAGCCTCGCGCTTCCTCGTTGTTCGTTAGAGTTGTTTAGTCATGTATACGTTTTCCGTATACCTTAATGCAACCTGTCTATACGTCTCACCATTCTTCCCGCATTACTTCCTTTGCTACAGAGTGGGACTACAGACGATTCCCCTCCCGGGCCCTGATTTCCTGCTAGACACTTAAACCGAGTGTAATTATGTTCTCTTTTTAACCTTTTGTCTACTTAGAATTTTTATAGAACACGTGGTTTGCTGCACGCTGTTGCCGGTTATTCATGATACGGTCAACATACCGGCTCGGCTTATACTGCATACCTATGCTGTGCTTAGTAGACTTGGTAGGGTGACACACGCCCTACATGATGTCACTTTTAGCATGCTGCATGTACTTCACAGTACTCTTTCGTGACATCACAAAATCATCAGTGTTCAGCATGCCACTTCCTCACCCGGTCTAGCCTTGCACAGCTTAACTCCTTCAGCAGGCCACTAGACCATATGGACTCACTGCGTTGCCCACTATATAGCCTTACACAAGTACAAGATCATACAAAAGATTGCATTTTATGTTGCGCTTCTTTATGTGTTGTTGTGTTGTCTTTTTCCCTTACAGGCTATTTCTAGTGGGGTCGTAAGTATCGACTCCCTTCAATTATTTCCAACTCACCTTAGCGCGTGCGTTGTGATTTTTACTATTCACGTGGCCATATTTTGCCACTCACTCACATTTTTTCTCACCCGGTCCTGACGAAAGCCCCCTCTACTTTCCTGTAGGGGCTGAAACATGTAGACCCATCACAGACAACTACGAGTTTCAAGTAACTTTATTAGTTGCGCCTTTGGATTTTAATATATCCTGGGCCGCCACAATTAAATACAATTGGCAAGGATTCCCAGAGATATTTTTAAATTTTCACATTTCACATCACACCATCACACCACACCAGCTCCGCTGTAATCAGGCGTTGTAGCACAACCGGGCGGCATTAGGCCACCCGGTTGGGACCCCAATGATGAAGCATGACACCAACTAGGTTGGTGTGTGAGGGGTCTTTTAACAAAACCTAAGGGTTGTGTGACACTGCTACTAGCACAGTGAGTCCCGATTCTTTGTTTCTTCAGTGGGCACGTCCACATTGTTTATATATTGAATTTGGGGAAAGGGACGTCCCTTGACTTTTCCTCGCTCTCCCACCCCCTCCTTGTTGCATTATTACACTAATCATGCCTTTAATATAGAGCTTTGGCCATTTCAATTTCTGTGATGCCCTCCGGACATAGGCCAAAAGGTCATATAATGTCACCTCCTGTGATGTCATGAAGGTCAAGGGTTTGCAGTGCTACCCCTGCCATTTTTTTTATCGACATCCATGGGGCCACAGCATACTGGGTGTTGCAGTCCTTCGGATCCGTGACATTACTCAACATCAAGGTCACTGGCCTGGCTTCCTCCATATCAACACAGAGTGAGAGTAAATGGCATAAAGTGATGGAGCAATTCAAGCATATTGCTTTAAATGACCCCTTGTTTACACAGACTGTAGCGCTCATGCTTTTGTTACAATTGCTTGTAGTAGGGTTCTAATGGGAATAACCATACAAGGCGGTTTACGAAGAACACATTTTAATAATCAAGGTCTGTGACACCAGCAAGTGTAGAAATATTATCCCAATGATCAATTTTACTAACAATTGTGTCCAAATTGGTTTCAAAATCATTCTTGCTCAATTATTTAGGGCGCTCATTCATATCCTCATATAGGTAACTTCTCAGGGAACCAACTAAATAAAAATGTTAGTATTGACCAGATGGTAGTATGGTCTTAAGGCCAGAAATCCCGCCAAAATCTACAATGTTTAAGATCATATTTATGTCAGGTTTGAAAATATATAACGATATTTCATATGCAGAGAGTGAGAGTTATACCCTGTGGCCCCTCTTCTGCAGATCTGTCCTCAAGCTTCTGTAGTAGCAGGGCGGCAAGTGTCTTTTTTCTATGTATGAATAACATGAGGGAAAGATGGCAAACTCTGACTCGCACTTTTCGCGAGCTGGAAACCCGAGTGACAGAAAACCATTAGCTAAAATCTTAGTTTTAAGTTTGCTATACACTACGTGAACCATGTTCCATATATTCAGACCCAAATAAAGCCACTGCATCACTAGTCACAGAATGTTCTGTGTGCAAAGACAAATGTTGTCTGTGTTCACAAAGTTGGACACTGATTTTTAATCAAGGTTGGGTTGTAGCTAAATGTTCAAAAAGAGACAAATTCAGATGAGTAGAGTATCTAGAACAAAGTCTAGCTGGTTAGCGTTCACCAGGCAGGGCAATATATGGTACTTGGGATCTGAAAAATGCAATGCTAACCAGACATAAGCGTGCTCACAGTGGCTGATAGCGACGAAGTGGGATATAGTAAGAGAATCTTCTGGTGCATAGGGAAGACTCAGTGCTGGAAACCAAGAGGGTGATATATGAGAGGGTGGGGTGTCCCAGATAAGTCCAGAAGATGGAGAGAAGCCTGGAATTATTTATGATACTAACAAAATTATGGGGGAGAATACCCTGGGCATCATGCAGGAGAATGAAGGCAACCAGATGAGACGACCCAAACCTTCAGATTACCAACACTCCTGGCTAACCCAGCAGTAACATGATGTTGGTGAGATACGTTGGGATGGCTAAAAGATAACTGGAGAGGAGCAATCTGTGTGGACGTCAAGGAAATACAATCATTTTGCAATCGCTTTTATCTATTTTGTTTCCAAACAGAAGAGTTTTTAAGTATAATGAGAAAAAAAACGGATTTTCTACAACCAGCACCATTTCACCTAACATCGTTAATTCAACCATGAACACCTGCGCCAGCGCTGAATCACTCCAGCTGTCAGTGGAGAACCACCCCCATTCCATTCAGGCTCTTTGAAGAGGAAAGTCCAGTAGATACATTGGAATTTTTCAATTTGAGATGCTGGGTTGGAAGGTGTTAATATGCAGAGTGAAGGACATGTCCAGCTTACAGCAATCCAGTTACAAATTGTTCCAGATCATGAAACAGTCTACAAGCCATTTCAATTCCAAATATGCAGTCAAAATTAAGCTTTTCTTAGAGCACGAAGGAGCATAACTCGAGCCATCTTGTAACAAGACCCGCAAGATCATACAAATGTCCAACTAAAAGTGCCCAGCTGAGAGATCAGGCATGCTTTTTAGTATCTCTCTTTCAGGTGAAAAACACTTCACCCTTGAATCTCTTATTCAGGTAGGTAGTACAATATGTTCCTTCCCCAAATTTCTTGTGGTCAGATTCAAAATTTAGTTTGCGTCGACGCGTTTCGGTGGTACGTCACTTTATTTAAAACCACCTTCCTCAGGACTCAAATTATAGGGGACTGTTTCTCCATCGAATATTTTAACCAGTAATCTAAAAGGGGAACAAAAAATGTAGGAAAAGGGCTTTTAGTTTCTAGACAATGAGTCTCTCTACCCATCCCTCCCTATCTTTAGCTGTAGCACACTATTTGTCAAACCCTGAAAATAAAGAGGGGGGAGAGAAAAGAGAAACCCCTTCCTTCAACATCTTCATGTGTAAAAAACAATAAATAAGTAAAAGGTAGGACATGTACTTTTAAGTTTTGCACGTCCTGGTAGTGAAAAACACCCGAATCTGTTTTTCACTACTGTGAGGCCTACTCCTCTCATAGGTTAACACTGGGAAATCCTTATTACACTTTTAGGCTGTAATTGAGAAGGCGTAGCTCTGTCATGTATTATATATTGGAACGGTAATGATAAATACTCTTTACCAGTAAATTTGGATTTAACATTACTATTTTAGAAATACCACTTTTAGAAGGTTGGCATTCCTCTGCTCTTAAAGCTATGTGTGCCTGCAGCCTTTCTTCAATACACGTCTGGGTTGTGTGACAGCTTGACTTTGTGCATTCCCTCTAGACAGCCACACACAAAGGAAGGTTAGGTGTGTCCGAGTGCCAATCTGCACCCTGATGGCTCATCCTGGGCAGGATGGGAGGGAGGAGTTGACACCTGAATAGGGAGTGACCTGTCCCCACACAAAGGGTTGATTATCCCCTGTAGTGAGTCTGGAGCCAGGGCTCAAAAGAAAGAACCTCTGTGCACTTCAAAACCCTTCTCTGGAGTCACCCACATTTCAAAGGCATAACTGGGTATAAGTACTGGGTCTCTGACCCCACCAAATCGGACCCGTCTGGACCTGTACGGAAACTGTCAGGAAGATGGACTGCCTTGATGCTACATGGACTATCACTCTGCTGGACTGCTGTTTTGGAAGAACTGCTTTTCTGCTGTGCTGCCCTGCTACCCTCTGACCCTGCTGAGGAAGAACTGGACTCTGCTTGAACCCAGAGTGATCTCCAAGGGCTGGTTGGCTTGCCTTCTGTTTCTGAGTCTCAGAGATATCAAAGACTCATTGTCGCTGTTACAGGAGCAGAATTGGCGTATCAAACTTGGAACCAGCACATTGCCTTAAAGAACCAACACATCAGAGCCAACGCATCACTGCCACTGCAGTGTGGGAAGATCGACACATTCCCCTCAATTGCATGAAGAAAATCAACCCAACACCTTGACTGCGGGATCGACATGGACGCATCACTCGGCTGCACCCCGCATCTTGCTGCTGCAACCAAGATCAAGTTACTTTGCTCAGCGGGCCTTGTGTGGCTCCTGTATCCGGCTTGCGCTCGGCCTAAACTCTTGACTTTGCCCCAGTCAGCGTGACCAGATTACCCCCACAGGTGCTTATTGCTTCTGAGTGCTATTTTTACATTTAATCTTCAAAAATTCATATCTTGACTTCTACTTATTGGATTTTTGTTTCAATAGTTTTATTTATAAAATCCTAATATATTTTTCCAAACTGGTGTGGAGTCTTTTTGTGGTGTTTTCACTGTGTCACTGTTTGAAGTGTTGCACACATACTTTACACATTGCCTCTTAAGTTAAGCCTTACTGCTCTGTGCCAAGCTAACAGAGGGTTAGCACAGGTGAATTTATGGTGTGTATCGGACTTACCCTTACTAGGATTGTGGCTCCTGCTTGGACAGGGTGCATACCTCTGCCAAGCAGAAACCCAATTTCTAACAAGGGGCACCAGAATAACAGGTAATCAGAAGACGACAGTGTAGGCTACCATCTCTCATGGCGGCCGACTGACCATTGCACTTTCATTCATGTTTCCATAGATGTCTACAACTCTACCATTTAACATCAATCACTCATGACCCACAACTTACCCACCCCCCTTCAGAACCATCCACTGACAAACAAACACAAACTGGCAGACAATGGGCTTCGGGCAGAGAATGAAAGGATTAGACACTCCTCGCCCTGTGTGAAATCCGCCAAACTCCCGAGAACCCAATGACGACAGTAGGTGATGAACACACAAATAGAAACCGTAGGGTAGAGAGTTTCCTAGGATGGAGGACAAAGAAGGTTGTCATTACCAGACCCCTACCCCCCACACACAGGAGCAGCCCTGCTGGAACAAACAGACTAAACTCAAACAGCACTATGGCGACGTGAGGCCGTTTGAATAATATAAGAGTACACCACCCAGCACGTTTATAACTTTCACATTTATAAACCCTGCGCCTCTCCCCTCAATAAGTTGAGAATTAGAGAACAAAGGATCTCTTACACCCTCACAGGACCGTAAAATGTAGAGCAAAAAAACACAAAGTACTGTAGAATCGGATCAGGTTTTAGTATGCCAGTCATGCACGCTCTCACAAGTGCTGGGCAGAGCACAGACATCACACCATTGAGGTCGTATCAAAATAAAAGCCTCGGCAACTTTTTACTATCAGAAACTGAAAAGCAGGTTGAATGGCACGCAGCCTACAATGTACTTTCACCTCAGGGCTGGAACACAGCCCAGACTTTGTCGAGTGAATAATCATTTTGATTTTGCAGCTGTAAAGGTCGACAGCAACATGTAAATGAGGTGTTCATTTTTGGAACACTGCTTTTTTTTTTTTTTTTTTAAACACGTCAAAAGAAATGGGTTCACAAATTCAATAATTGCTTGACAGCGTACTTATTTAAAGCAATTCATTTATTTTCAAACGTTTCAAGTTTCTTTAGTGGCTGCAGAAGGTGCTCTCTGCGACTTGCTGCTGGCAGATATCATGGAGATAAATTACCCTGTGTTCCCTTCCTAGTCAACAAGACACCCACACAGTGTCTTAGGGGCGAAGGTTGCAGTTTTATTAGCCGCAGGGCTGTAAGCAGATAAAACAATATCTCTCAGCACGACGTCATTAAAAGTCGCTGTTCTAAAGCCACACCATTTAATATCTTCTGCATAAACCCGGTGTGTGAAATGGATTTTAATTGGTTATCGTCGTCTCACACTTCCGCAGAGTAAGAGCTGCGCGAGAGTATTTCTAAGACATTATCCAGCCAAAGTGCGAACTTGTTGACAGGACATAAAACCTCATTTGAAGTCAATTAAGTGTGTGTGGTTTGTGAGTCGTTTGATTTTGTGCCAGCCGTACCCTGCCTCCTCCATACCCCTCTCTGCGCACTGGCGTGAAAGCTGCAGCCCCAAGAGCACCTTATATATTATATAAATATGGCCAGGCCAGCAATTTTTTGTAATCACGCGCTTTACAAAACCAATTAACACAGCATAACGCATATGTTTTTCCCTGCTGTACGACCCGCAAACAGATTTAATATTCCGATTTCGTTCGTGTGCTTCCTATGTATGACAAGACCAAACACCTCGCACATACTTTTTTAAATATTTTCTGCCAGCTGTTTTATTACTTCTATCTTCCTTATCAGTGTTTTTCTTTATTGGACCTTTGTATGTGTACTTATGCTTTTATGTCTCGATCATGCCTTTGGGGCCTTGAACGTGCTCGACAAAACCTCACAGTGAATTGATAAAGGAAAATGTGTTAAATCCACTCAATTCACGTATTTCGGCGTAGAACTATATCACTCATTCTCTTAAAAATGAATGATATTATCAAACATTCACCTGCGCCATTCTTACACAATCAATGGCCAAACACAGACGACATTGATCAGGAAACCTTCGCCACAGTTAGCCAGAATATATGTAAAAAACACAGGCAACTATTTTATTTCTTAACCCTGCCCTCAGGGCAAACATTCCACACAAGTCTAGAATACCACGTGAGGAATGCAATGCACAGGATGTGTACATTGATCCATGTGTCTTGAAACTGCCCTGGGCTGCATTTTGTTGTGGAGATCTATAGAGAATTGAAAGATAACACCTTGTTTCCTCTGCCGAACATTTTATGTTTTCATAGACATGGCATCTTCGTGACCTTATCCCCCATCTTCTGTTTGCACACAGTGTTGTGTGTAAACAAGAAGTCTGTTTTGTTCACAGGGTCATATTCAATTTCCAGACTGCTGCAGAATGGTAAATAGATACGGTCACCAGTAGTAACCAGGAGATAGCCTATTTAAGTCTTTTTGCTGCACAAAATAGAACATGTAGAAAGTTTGTTGTACCTGAATGTTTTGCATACAGTGTGCTCATTACTGGCAAAGAAATGTAGCTTTGCTTGCCCTATCACGGTTGTGATAGCTCACTGTTCTCCGATTGAGTAGGAAGTTTAAGTTTCAATCTCATCTCTAGTCATATTTGTAGTCTGATGCTGATCTGAGAGGATGTGATTTTCAGGATTTTCTTGGGCCACACCTTTAATTCTGAAAAGATATCCCTAGTTTGAATACAACACAACGTTGAGTAAGCTGTACGTGATAGACAAGGCTTTTGGCAAAAAAAGATATACCCCAAGAAATGACTACCTCCAGAGCTATCAGGAGAAATCCAGTATTGTCTAAGGAAACTCACTGCAGACGAAGGCATTGAAACTGCATGAAGGCAGCATTCGCAAATAGCCTTTCATTGGGAGACATTACTCAACCATCACTGGCGAAGGAGATTGGACGTGCACAGGAAGCGTGAATATTGGAGACCAAATGGGCAGAGAAAAGGAGACAGAGAATTGCTCCTGGCCTTGTTTCAATTCAGTTGAATGGCAGATGGAACTGGAAACATTCATGGACAGGGATAGCTGGAGGGGTGCCCTACTCTTGAGAGGGAATCCTGACTAAACATAGGGTAGACTCAACTTTTCCCACCACTCCACAGTCATGAGCAGGGAAGAAGGCCGTGCAGAGTAAAGTACCTGGAAAAGGCCCATCATGGTGCTGTTTCCACTGAAGAGTCAAGGCACAGTTCTACACTGGGATATTATAGGAGCAGAGTGCTTCACTAACGGGGTTGGGGCCTAAGTGGAGTGAAACTGAAGGAATGGCATAGTGGCATACTGCCAACTGTTAAGAGTGATTCTAGATGCGATACTGAACTCCTGCCATACATTGAGCGGAAGCAAGAAGTAGCTTGGAAGTGGTGAAAGAGGCCCTGGCAACTGGTACTTCGAGTGCTGGGAAGTGACTGGAACAACATCTGACAAGGAGCTGCCACAGTCAGGGGGAGCATACAGACAACAAGCAGTATCAAGCAGCCATGGACAACTGTGACATTGGATTTGCAAACCATGACACATTCCGTGTCCAAAAAGCAGGACAAAGATCAAAAGTGCCCTTAGCAAATTCAAACCCTATGTGGATGGACTACATGCTAAACAGGCTATGTGAGTGTGTGCACAGAACAAGTCAGATACGGCAGGGTTGTAGATGAGCCTAATCCGAGCAGATCTGAGGGAAGTCTCAGAGAGAGTGAAGTATGCAGAGAGTAAAGTACATTAACCAGAAGTCATGTTCATGCTGCTCTCAGTACAACTAAAAATCGTTAATCCTGAAATATTGAGCTGAGGATGACGAGGAAACAGAAGGCACATCTCACCCTAGATGAACGGCTGGAAATGAAACTTCCACTCTATATTCTCTCAAATATAATTTTCTTGGAGGGGCCACAAAAAACATTGTGCCCAAGTCACCTGTTGCAGCACCCTGAAAGCATCATGCTGAAACTGCTGACTAAAAGAACATGTGGGCTAGCTAAAGGGACAGAGAGAAGCAGCTGTAGTGACATACCTTTAATTGATTGTTTAATATCAGTATCAATACAATTCTAACCATGGTTAGTGCAATTGTTAGTACAGGTACAATATCGGTCACGGGTGTTACTGGGAGAATGAGCCACAGACAAGATACATACACTGCTTGCTTAGCCCCAACAGGCAACATACTTGTTTGCTGATTGCACCAGAGGAGGGTAAGACTACATGGGAACTGAGGGAACGTTGACTGGGTGCTGATCAGGAGTTGGTACTGGAGGGACACAAGTGTTGTATTTTTGGACATAGTTATAATATGCCCAGTTGCAGGGGTGGAACTCTGGGTTCTGTGATATTCACAGTGTTGATGCATGGAAGGTGAGTGCAGAAATGCATGCATTTTGTATGGAAGAAGGGCAAACACTTTAAAAGGTTGGTAGAGAATGGCTAAATGGTGGGTTTTAGGTAACACACCAACAACCTGGTACATTACCAGCCTTCATGACTTCCAAAAGGGACATGCAGAGAGAACACACTCACACAGCATAGCTGCAGGAGACTGGCCTACTCTCAGGCAAATAAAGCAAAATGATCAGGAAATGAAAGAGCCAGCTTTATTTTGCAGCATACTTAAACATTACAAGAAGTGTGACCCCTATGGGTCACCACTGGGGGCCTGCTGATGGTACGTGAACTGATTACGGATGAAGATGTAAGATACATAGGCCTGGTGAGTGAACAATCGAAGAATAGTAATGCTTAGTCAATTGCTACACAGCAAATTTGAAGATGAACTGTTCTACCAAGAAGGAGGCATAATAGTAGAAAAGTTAGCTAGGCATGAGCCCACCTATGAAGGGAGTTTTAATTGTATCGTTTAAGACTTTATAGAGAGGTCACAGCGTTTTAATGTGATCAAACACACTGACAAAGACAATGGGCAACCTTAGCCTGGCAATGGTCTGGAGAATGTAGCATTCAACAAATAAAACTTCCATTACTTGAGTGCATGCTGCACACACCGGTATAGATTACAAGGATGTTAGTATGGAAGACTACCATAGCTTTGAGGTGGAAGAAAATTTGGGACAAGCGTACTCAAACCATTCCCTCCCAATTCTAAATACGCATGGACCAAAAACAATCGGCTACCACAAGAAACATCTTGATAATAGTATCAGGTCATTGGAGTTGGGCGACCTTTGGAACTTTAAGATCACCAGATAAACCTTTAAGAAAGTGGTAAATAGGTTGATCAGATTGCAAAGCTGGACCGCAGATAAGGCAATGCTGTCCAAACGTCGTCACGGGTGGCTGGTGTTGAAATCTTATTCAACCCAAGGGAATCGCTCCTGCTTGCAACACCTTAGGACCGGAAGGTTAAACAGTCATTTTTGGCCCTCAGATTTAGAGAGATACCCACACTGGACCTCATGCCAAAATGGAGGATGGGTGGCCTATCTGAAGTCCAGACCTGTCGCTTGTGTCATCAGGATATTGAGACTCTGCTCCACATTATATATATCTGCCCAAAGCTGATTGACCAACGTAGAAGCCTATTAAGGCGGGAATTTCTTGACCGGGGAATCAGATCCTGCAGGACTGCACTTGTGGAGTCAGTGGACCCAATCAATATAAGGCTGAACACTAGACTAGTGCAGTTTTTGGCCATTTGTAAAAATCTTTTAATAACTATTACTGAGTGAACTTGGATGTTTGGGGGGCTGGAACCTGATTTTAGGTCGTGACAACCCCGTCATTTTTTAGGAAAAATTTCTATGAGCAGGTAAATGGCAAGGACGGGCTGCTAGTGTCCCCCATAGTGGTGGTTCCCTATCCCGCCTTGCTAAGGTTAATTTGGTTAATCTGGCACTTTTGTTTTGCACATTGGCACTTTAATAAAGCACAGTTTCGTATATAGGTACCTTATTTGGCTGAAAACCATTGTACACTTAGCATAGCACCTACACCCGCTCCTTGAACTTGCACACAAGCACTTTACCACCTATAGCATTGTATTTAGGAGAACGATAATTGGCAGTGCTGCAAATTTTCACTTTACTCCAACTAGGGATATTGTCGGTGCCTGATCAGTCTTCCCGAAATATTTATCAACTGTATTTGGCATTTATATCTTTATAGAAAGGAAGGGTTGAAAGAAAATGTAAAAATCCATTAATACGATGTTCAATGGCTGAAGTAGATATATGATGACCTTTTATACTTAATTTCTAATTGCTTTGTACAGTATGATTGTGCTGTGTTTATGGTTTTAATTGACTAATGAACAATAAACTGTGAAAATAAAAATCGAGGATACAAATGTGGATACTGAGTGCAGACAATAGGACAAACAAAATGCAGAGAATGAAAGTTCAGTGGAGAGGCAGAGAACAATATGGAAGACAATGAAGGTCGTCTTGAGGGGAGAAAATATTTCGAATACATTTGGAGCTAAGCAAACTGTTGTGGAGGCTGGTTGACAGTGAAAAGAAACTTAGAGCACTATGCACCTAGGGAGCTGGGTGTCAAACGACAATAATTGGTAATGGATTGACAGGAATAGGACAATATATTGTGGGATATGGGAACTTTTTGAGTAGCTAACGGCCACTCTGCACTGAAAGGGGGATAGGTCTAGGAGAGTACTGGCTCTGCTGATCAACTAACCAAAGACTGACGGAGTCAAACCTACGATGAAGCAAATACATAGTACATTCACAATGAGTTACAGGGATTATTACAGTCAGTTAATCACACACACCACACAACAGATGCTGGAAGTACTTGCTGTGATGAACTCTTTACTGCAACGGAATTGAAAACAGTTATTAAAATGATGTCCAGAGTTAAAACCCCAGTGGTTTTGATTTCCTGGTGAATTTTCCCAGAAAACCAAAAGCATACTAATACCTAAACTGTTAAGAGTTCTTGAGGATATATGCTAGATCGGCCCTCAACAACAATCCACTGGGGAAGCAACTGTAACAATTCTGTTCTACCCAAACAAAGATCCCCTATGTTGCTTACCTCATAGTATTCTCGAAACACCCAACAAATCCTAAGTTATATCATAATCATGAGAGTACAGAGACATTCCAATTTAGGTCACTGTCATTTTGGGCCAACCAAGGCCATGGAGACAATTACTGCTACTAGATTTCGAATGCAAAACAGTATGGTCAGAGGGCACTCAGATAATTTGAAGATCAAGATGGGCACTAGAAGGGGGCGCTAGAGGGCGCACAGCAAGATGGCCGCTCTGTAGAGCAGCTCCGCCGGCCAAGCCCAATATCCTATCATAATCCTGCATCATCTGCCTTTGTTTACGGCAATCTCGGCGAAATACAAGACATTGAAGGCAATCAGCGGCAGCACGGCCAGAAACTGCAGATGGCGGAGCTGACTTGACAGCAGATCGGAGGCGAGAGAGGTTCCGGGCCTGCGGCGACAACATGGCGGACTGCATCCAGTCTATGCGGTGAGGTCTGGGGTGGGCCGCGGAGGCGCCGGCTTGGGGCTGCGCTTGCTGTGGGGGCTGGGGCGCCGTGCTGCTAGACCTGTGATCGGGGGACCGTGGGGCGCGGGCTGAGGGCCGGTAAGTTCCTGCCGCCACGTGTAATCGGGCTGGAGGAGAAGGCCGCCCTCGCGTCCTGCCGATGAGGAGTTGCGGACGGCGGTGTTGCCCGTTGCCGCTTGCGGCTGTGAGCCGGAGCCTCTGCCGGGCTGCCTAGATTCGGCGCTGCAGGGCTGTTTAGTGGCTCCTCGTGTGTTGATGCGGCGGCCCCACCTGTCTGCTGTGTGGTGGGACGATCGTTGGTGATTGGGAGTCCTCCTGCTGGGTGCCTGTGCTCGCTGCCTGTTGCTGCCCCGGAGTGGTTCCCTAAAGCGGGCAGTGGCGCCATTAACAGAAGGGAAAATGCAGCAGTTTGCGGGCTGTTGACACAAATGCCTTCAATGGGCTGCTGGTGAGCGTGGAATGAATCCGGTGCAATTGTAGTTCGCACTTGTGGAAAGGTGCTACTCCGGTGCGGATCTACTTCTCCCTCGCCAAGGCTGATGTGGACTAATGATAAAGCGAGACCCATTTTGGAGTCCCGTGGGTGGTTATAGACTCGCGGTGAAACTCAGCCTCTCATCGGATTGACAGGCGTATGGTACTGCGCTGGTTCCTCCACTGCGCAGCTGGGCCGCTCTTCTGACTCCGTACAGGCCTATATTTTTCCTATTGGCCCGGTTTCTATCTGGCTTTATACACTGCCGGCGGACCTGGCTGGTAACATCGGTGGAGATCTGGGTGCATAACGACAGTAAGTTGTGCTGAGATCGGCGCAGCATTCCTTCATCTCGGCATCTCCGTGGGCCTCTGAGGCATACCGACGGACAAAGAGAGACTTTGAAACTCAGCCTCTCATCGGATTGTAAGGCGTATGTTGTCTCCTCCATTGTGCAGCTACACCTCTCTTCTGACTAAGTACAGGTCCATATCTCTCCTGTTGGGCCCGGTTGATGTCTGGCTTTATACACTGCCGGCGGACCTGACTAGTGACATCGGTGGAAATCTGGGCGCACAATTACAATAAGTTGTGCTGAAATCCGCGCAACATTCCTTCACCTCGGCATCTCCTTGGACCTCGGTGATATACCGTCGGACAAAGAAAGACTCACCTCCTTTTCTTCGGTCCGGGCCTCGCTCCGACCACTCTTGGCTGCGACAACATCATGGGTAAATCCGAACGCAGTCAGCCGCGACTCACATTTGAGCCACGCAAGACTAGCCGGGCTTCTCAACATGCTGCCTCCGACTCTGAGGCGGACGCTCCTACCGACCCTCTCACAAATATTGGGAAAACTCTTCTAGCGGTTCAGGCAAGTCTTCACACCATAGATGGAAAGATAGATAATCTGAATTCGCGCATGGACCACATGTCCGCAAAACTGGATAAGCATGCGCAACGATTGGGGGAAGCGGAGACCCGCATATCGGACGCAGAGGATGGTCTACAACAGGTTACTGACAAAGCGGCCTCCATGGAAAAGGTGCTGGCAGTCATACAGGCCCGCAATGAAGACTTGGAAGCTAGGTCGCGCCGCAACAATGTGCGCATTACGGGCCTACCAGAATCCACCAATACAGGTCGGTTAGAAACTTACGTGGAAAATCTTCTCCGAGAGCTCTTTGGGGCTGAACAGTTGTCGCAGGTCCTGATAGTGGAGCGTGCACATCGTTCACTGGCTGCCCGCCCACCTCCGGGTGCGCCTCCACGTCCCATCATTGCCCGCCTTCTGAATTATAGAGATCGGGACACTGTGCTCCGGCTGGCGCGTGAAAAGGGCTCCATCATGCACCAAGGGAACAGTTTAGCCTTTTACCCTGATTTCACGATGGCAGTTCAAGAGGCTCGGAGAGAGTACCAACCTGTAAAGAAACTTCTCATCGCAGCGAAAATACCTTATGCTATGCTATACCCCGCAAGACTGCGTATAGAAGACAATGGAAAGCACAAGATTTTCACCTGCCCGAAGATGGCGATGACTTTTGCAAAAAACATTACACGGCGCAGTAACTCCTCCACCGCTGGTGCGGGGCCAGATGCTGGAGGAAGTAGTGAATTGCCGAATGAATGATATTGTCCAGTATCCGCAAGGAATATCTCAGCCTGGTTTAATGTGTTATTCCTGAGTTGCATTGTATCCATTAACCATACTGCCACGCTGACTTTACACAACGATGGGATATTAATTGAAACGCACTGCTCCGATGTTATTGCTGGTTTATTGTGTTATCATTGAGCTGCAATTGTGTCCGTTAACCATGCTGCCACGCTGACTTTACACAACGATGTGATATTAATTGAAACGCACTGCTCCGATGTTATTGCTAGTTTATTGTGTTAGCACTGAGCTGAATTGTGTCCGTTAACCATGCTGCCATGTTGGCTTTACATAAAAATGTGTCATTAATTGAAAGCACTGCTCCGATGCTATCGCTGATGTTTGGTGAACATATTTACCTTGTGCTAGTGGCTTTGATCCAGCGTGATGATGTAACGGTTAGCATGCGTGACATATGGGAGCCCTTATTAACATATTTGCGCTCTGCCACTCAACCTGATCCACGTGAAGCTGATGCTACGTAACCATGTATGCCATGTGCTGTATGTAATGAAGTCAGTCTGTCTAATTCCTCTTTTTTTTTTTTGCCCACACATTCTTCAGTAATAGTCACGAGTAAGTTATGTCCTGTAGGTATGTTTTGTATATTGTTAAATTTGATCACGTCGTAATGTATGCCAATATTGCATTATTATCCATACTCCTTTGGCTTTCTGTAATTGTATTTTGTACAAGAAGTTGTGAAAATCAATAAAAAAAAATAAAAAATAAAAAATGGGCACGAGACAAGGATGTTCACAATCCCACCGCTGTTCACAGAGTGCACAGTAACCATCTATGTGAATGACCTACCAATATACTTATAACACTCATAGCAATCAGTCCAAGCAATGATGGGAAGTGTTGTACTATTTGGGTTGTTACTAAATTGGTACTCGGACTCGTCTACTTGTCTGGTTGGTGTGTAGACTACCTAAATTACTTGCAAGGTTCCCACAGAAATGGATTCCAGAAGCATTAACCTACTTAGGAAATAAATTATATTATTTGATCACTGGCCAATCTGAACACAAGGTCATGAGGGTAATGAAAAAAATAAGGTATTTTGAGGATTTCGGGGTAAGAGAGTAAAACCTTTGAATAGCAAAACGTTTCTAACCAGTAGATATATTACGCCCCAAGTTGATCTGCGGACATTTGTTCAATACTGGTAAAAATGGAAGTAATACATCTTTGCCACTACGAGGTATGTTCTGGTACTTTTCGAAGCTTGTAAAAACACAAATTTGGGGAGTGGACCACAGTGAGAAGGGTTACCATGACTTATTGACCACCAGATGGACAGTTCCTCAGGTATGCTAAATGCACTTAACCTGTATGGATGGCATTAAAATTGTTTCCTGACAAACCTTCTAATTCCTACACATTACAGGCTTTGAATGGACTTAGAGGAGGGGGAAGAACGAACAAGCAACAAGCAATGCCATGGACTCTTTAAGCATGAGGACACCACGCTAGCATTGAAAATTAGGTGCCTGGGGATGGGTTTGTTAAGGGGGCTTCGGGTAGCAAATCGGGTAGCAAATCACAAACACAAAATTGAACAGGGCCTTTTTATTTGAAAAAAATATGTCACATAATGCCAAAATCTGTTAAGTGGAAAGTAAAAGAGCCGCCATCAACTAAGGATGTTGAGAGCTGAGCATCTGCAGAACTGTTAACCACACAAACCGTATAGACTCCAGGAGAGGGCGTGAAAGAAACACAAAAGGGGGGATAGCGGAGTAATAATGTATTTTACCTTCCAAACAAATAGCTATCATTGGAATAAGCCATGAAAACCCTAGAAAACTTGAATAAGTGATAACAAATTGGGATCCACGAAGTGTTGTAGGGAGAAAACACACCAATAGTATGTTTGTCAGCAGACTGATAACGTAAAATCACACCAACCATTTTGGTCAATCGATTAGTGTGCTTATGCTGTACATAGAGAAGTAGAAATTATGGAATCTAGTGAGAGCAAGGCACTGGAGAAACCAAAAAAGTATTAGTCTACTACGAAATTCGTAATGGCAAGCACATAATAGTTCTAGGGAATGAAAAACATTACATTACATAAAAGTGTATGCAAAGAAGCAATGAAACAAATATATATATAATGCATATATCACGCACCGGTCAGATACATTTAAGACATATCTCTTCTGCGACTTAATTGTGTCTTATGTAAAATGCAAGCGCAGTTTAATATGGCCTCTGCTCGAAGGCTTATATAATCTTTTACAGTTCATCCTTCACCTGCACTGGTCTGAGCTCAGTAACGCACCAAAATGAATTAATAAATTGTTGCCATTCATGGAAAGTCAGCAGCAGAGGTTTGCACTTTCCAACTCCTGTATAGACATATGCTCACCCTCATTTCATTTACTCATGTGCCCTGATCTTTAGTAGATCCTCACAAGAGACTTGCATTTCACACTTGAATCCTCACAGTTTTCCATAGAGTACTTGCACTTCTGTTCACAGAGCCTTCAACCTGTACCATTCTGATCACTTAACTGTACAGTGGCAGGGGGCTTCACGGGTCGGTACTGGGGCTTGTTCAATCAATGGCCGTTAGTATGCAAGTCCATATGATGCAATATGCAAACAAGTACTAGTTCACGCTCTCCATTAGTATTGCCTGCTTAGCATTTCAACATGGCTGCCGGCTCATGTTCTACATTGGGGTTTGACTGAAATAGTATGGCTGCTATTTAGGCCTATCACGAATGCTCAGAAATTTCCAGCTGCTTTAGTATATAAAGTGATTAAGAGAAACAAGGGTTCAAAATAGGCCAATTGGTCCTAGAGATATTGAATTAATTTTAAATGAACATAAATTCAGTTTCTCATTTCATACTGCAATCTTTTAGCCAATATAGGGCGGGACACATATAAACATTGTAAGTCAAATGATTCATTTTACAATACTTGAAAATATATAGATAGATTCGGTGCTCACAGGTAAGTGAAGAAAGGGCGTGCTGTGGTGGGTAAAGGAGGAAATTGTAAAACTCCGTATATACGATTTACATTGGTTAGGAATTTTGTTGTAAGGGGGTCGATGACGTTTCGATCTCAATTATTCGAGATCATCATCAGGACTGGTATATGAGCACCTGATATCTAAAAAAGGAAATAATATAGATTCAGAAAAAGACTGTCCCAAGAAAAATTGCCATTTCGAAGTTTGTGACTGTTGGAAAACGAGGCAGTATCTGTGAGGATTGCACACATAACATGTCTACATTTGTCCTTCACTGGGAACCAAACACCCCATTGTAGCGCTTGACTCTCAGAGGGTAGCGTTGCAGAGCAGTCTAAGGCTTACTCAAGGGAGGTGGTGTGGGCTAGTAATCGCCATTTACAAGTACGCAGAAATAACACTCAATAATTGATTGTCCAGTCTATACTTTTCTTTATAAAAAGGAAGAATATATTTATTACACACACACACTACTCAATACTATGCCACAATTTACAAATATACATAAGCTGTTGGAATTACTTTGTGACTTTGCATAACATTCCCACCCCTCCTGAATTGGGGGGGGGGCTCTAGTACCACCACTCCCATGTATGCACATCATCTTGCCCCCAAATGCAGTGAGTTAACCATGACCGGGAGCGAGGGCCCCTCCCACTGGCACCATCCCAGGGGCGGCCCTCCCCAGTACCACAACCAACAAGCATTAAACATGGGAACACCTGCCATGGTGACACAAAACCCTGACTGAGAATCTCATACTGCCCATACAGTATACACCTCTACATCTTAGTGGCTAACATTCTGGGTTGTTCTTCACCTAACGCAGTAGCAAGAATACATGTTTAGGCATCACTTAGAATGACAGTACTCATCATAACTGGTAACATTTATAATGCAATGCAATTAAAGCCCCTTAAAGGCATCACAGTTATAATCACAGGATTAAGCATGTACAACCAGGCACCCTAACAGGAATGCCTAGCAACATAACTCACTTTGCTTATGATTGCACATGTGACTTCCAGTCCCAAAAAGAAACAACATCATGGAAATGCACCACTGTGCAATTTCACCTTTCCACCTCTAGGGGGTGTCACTTCCGTGACCATCCAGGTTTAACCTTGCACCCTTCAGTGCAGTCCCGAGCTTCAGCTCCCAGCTGCAGAACAAAAGTTCCAGTGTTGGATTAGCTTTAAAAACCATGGCTAACCCTTGAGGGGTTCTTTCTTTTAAGTACCTCAGAGACTGAGGGTAGGGGCTTCCAATCTTGTTGGGGGGAGTCCGTGTGCTCCTGCAGCTCCCCCTACACCTCTTCCAGCAATTGGTGGTGACCCCCTCCTCTGGGGGGCCACCAGACGCCAAAACAAGTAGCTTTCCCCATGCCTTGCAAGGCATTATGGGGCGCTTCGTGCTCAGCCCGTGCATATCAGAGCAGCGGCTCTCCCGCTGTTCTGGGGAGAGCCGTGCTGCCATTTCTGGCGGTCTCACACCGCATCTGCTCTTCGTTGGGGGCCCGGTCCCACCCGGACCCCTTTCATGCACAGGTAAGTTTGTAGAGCAGCTCGGGGAGCCCGCCCCCGGCCGCTCCTGCCTCTTCTCGGGGGCCCGGTCCCACCCGGGCACCCCGCATTCCCGGGACGTTGGAGAGACACTCGGGGAGCCCACCCCGGCGGCTCCCGCTGGCTCCCCGACTGGCCAGCACCCTTGCGTGCTGCCGCTGGAGCCGGCCTTTCATTCTGGTCTGCTCGCTCCGGCGGGCAGACACGGATGATGCCGCCGGTCGGGCGGGGCCTCGTCACGCTCCCCGACTTCCGCCTTGGCCTCGGGGCCCGGAGTTGGGGTCCCGGGACCCAGGGAAATCTTCGCAGGGAACGCGACGGTGCTCCCCGGCTTGTCTTTCCCCGCCTGGGGGGAAGCGCGTCGGCACTGCCCCCTCCTCCTCACCGCAGTCACCGGTGCCCGGAGTTGGGGATCCCGGGCCACAGAGATCTCTTCGCAGGGGGCGCAACGGCGCTCCCCGACCTCCGGTGTCGTCGGGGGCCAGGGTGGGCTCCTGGCACCTCCCTTGGGACAATTTCACGGGGAGCGTGACGGCACACATCCAAGACCAGCGGCGGAGCCCCACGCGCTTCGTCATCGGTCAGCGTAGAGGTAAAGGTCGCCTACCTTCTGGGGGGCATAACTCAGCCCCCAGGGGACCAATCTTCACCATTCCGGCCTCTTCCTAGCCACCCGGAGCACTTTTCACCACCCTCCTGGCCTCCAGGAGGGAGGGCTCGGCACGGAGCTGTCTTCACTGGCTCCCTGTGCCAGCCTTTCACCTGGCTCTCCTTCTGGGCCTCTCTTCTCCTTGTGCAGAGGCCCAGGCTTCTCCTCACTGGCCCTGGACTCCCTCCAAGGCGCGGTCCAGGGTCCTGGGACAGTCAGGGGGTTCCTCCTTCCAACTGCCCATAGCGCCAGGCTCCAGCACCAGTCTTCCTCAGAAAGACCACACCCCAGAGAGAGCTTCTCTTCCTGTGCAAGACCTTTAAAAGAATTTTGAGGGGGCTGGCAGGAAGGTCCTTCTGCCCTATCCTGCAGCGACACATCACCTCTCTGCCCCAGCTCCCTCCTTACTGCACAGGCCTCTGGGATACTTCAAAATGGCGCCATCCAGGGGTCTCATGCCACATGGTCTCTGAAAAGCCCCCTTCCCCCCTTGCTGCCTTCATGGCCCGGAGCATGGCTTTGGACTCAGCAGAATACTTCTTTTTACACAACTTACAGTGAACTTTGGTGCGTGTCTGGAATTTGTAGGCCCTAGGGAAGTGAAACTACCCCATGTGGTCCCCATCTTCGCAGGAGAGTAATGGAGTGTTCCTACAGTGAAAACAGTAAAGCACACTGACAATCCCTTACATGCGTCTCCCCACATTATAAAGCCTATTCCATGTCAACACCCAACCCTGCATAATTCCTGCCACACCATTCTATCTGTACCTGCTCCTGGGCTACGCACAACAAGAATCTCCCCCGCGCAGCCCTTACACGGGTGCACACGTTTGTGCACACATGTCTACATGTAACCAGTCTGGTGCCCCTTACCCCGGATGCAGTGCAGCGGCCTTCTATCACAAGGGGGACACAGGTGCAATCCACATGCAGTCGGTTTCATCATGAGTTCACTGTGGGTGAGTCCCAGCTTATGAGGCTCTCCCACAGTAAAAGTTCAAAAATTAGGTGTTCAAAAAGCGAAAAATCCGGGCGGCTCAGATGGTCAGAACCACCTTCTAACAGTGACATAATAATTTATACAATATAGTATTGACTTGTAGGATGCAAGCCATAATTTCCAAGGTGTAAAGAAAGAATTGAGAGATTTCAGAGGTTCGAGATGAACGAATCGACAGATAAGGAAGTGATTATTTTAAAACAACTGAAGAATCAAACAGCAACCAGGAATTAATCAAATGTAGAGTGCCTGATGAAGTGAGGCACCTATAGTGAATTACTAGTGAGGCGACTGGTCATGGGTGAATCATGCCGAGGCACCTACAAATTCATGCCTATAACGTGAAGTGTACTTACTCTATACGTCTATGGAATGGCGAACCGGTAGTTGAACGTGGTTTGGTGGGCTTAGATGCCCTGAAGAGGCGTTTCCTATTAGACCAAAAAGTGCAATTAATAGATGTACGTGGCGTGCGTGTTAGTATATAAAGTCGATAGATTGGTGCTGGACTGTATTATACCTCTTCTGGCCTGCTCCCTTGAAGCCTCAGAACTTGGAATCTGTGTCTCCCTGCAAACTCCAGTCCTAACATCTCCAGTACTTCAAATACTAGGTCTGGAACCACCAGTTCAGCAAATAGCAGCCCTGGAAATGCATGTCCGACTACCTAAACCTACCCATCTACTTAAACTACTAATGTTCCAATTCTTCAAGGTTTGAAACTGTTGCCTCCAGTGTGCATGGTATAGCATGCTCTGGACTTATTCGTCACTGACTTAGGCATATAAGAATGTCCGGATACGACATATGGCAGTGATGAGGGGGAAGGGGCTGACAATTTGCTGTCCCCTCACTATACGGATGATGGCCTTTATCTAGACCTCCAAAAGTGAGGAATCTGCAGTTAGAAGTATGCATCAGAAAAGTATGTCATATTACAATCAAGAAACTAGAACTTCACTAGTTTATCAACTAACAAGGCAGGCACAGGTGTAAGCCACACATTACAGGACAGACCCAATAGGCAAACGGGCCATGTTTGATCGGATTTTGAAGAGAGGTGGACTGGTCAATAGTCAATACAGCCGGGCTTTGCACTTTTGCACTTTTGAAGCACGAGAGTCAGGACAGCTCAAGCCAGCGACGCTAAGAACATAGGATGGTAGTGGTTGTTACTGCACATATTGGAATTTTCAGCACCACTTTATTTACTGCTCGCCGTGCAATTATCCCCCGGTAAATGTTGTCATGGTCAAACCTGCCATAATTTGCTTTGTGAAAATGTGCAATAAACGCATGCACGTGAAACTCGGTGTTGTGAGCATCAAGTTCTACCTGTCATGCCCCATTTTCCAAATAAAAGCTGCTAACAGGATGTATTTACCACAACTGGTAAAAATACCTCACTCCCATCCGACTCATTTGTAATCAAGGTATAAGTCAGTCTTTCTATGCTTGGGGCTCTGATAAAATTGCAGTCCTACTTCCATGTTCATACTATGTCTCGTTTTTTGCTTTACTCCAGACTTCAGAGGAATTTAATTTATGGTAGCTAGTTAGGGATTATTACTATTTCTGGTGTAGTTGAATAGACTTCTGCGACCAGATACTCCTGAGCAATGTGAAGAAGGTACACTGTTATTGTTATCATTTCTTGCATCACATAATCACAAAGTCTCTAGAAAGAAATTGCAATTTTGTAGACAGCAGGTTACCTATTTAGGTCACCTCCTGTCTACGGAGGGACGTGCACTCACATCAGATCGCATTCAGACTATTTTAGATACTCCTGTGCCCCGTACTCAGAAGGATGTTCGGGCACTGATTGGCCTCACTTCTTTCTGTAGGCAGTGGATCCCCAGTTTCTCGCACATTATTAAACCTTTATTGGCCCTTTTGACTAAAGACACTCCGATGCCCCTCCCATGGACTACTGAATGTCAGAATGCCTTCCAATAATCACGCCAAGTTCTTTGTTCTGCACCAGTATTAGGTACCCCAGACATGTTGATGAGTGACTATTTGTCCCAGTTAACTGATAGCTTGTCTTCTATTTATCAGCAGGTGCGGGAAGCTCTTCCTTCATGAGCCCTGCTGTGCTGACAGATCATTGCGACATTTTGCTCACCAAGAGAGGACGAGCTGCGTCACCTGAAGGGCCTGAAGAAGTCTTCCCGGACCACACGATTCCTAGTGCATCTAGATATCTGCTTTGATCCAGGAAGAAAGACACTTCATCACAGAAAGAGACTGTTTGAGCCACTGTCCTGGGTGGTTAAAGACTGACTACAAAGGGGGGTAGCCTATTAGTGACTACTCATCTCAATGTTAGTGAAGAAACCAACGCCTGCCCAGGACCTTAGGGCATCATCTATTTTGTTGTTTGCCGATGAAAATGAGCTCGCCTAAGAAGAAGGAGATCGCTGCGACAACGTGCAACGGCTGTACAATCTGCATCCTTGGTCTGACTTTGACTGCTGCCATCATCGCTACTGTAATGTGGGTAGTGGAGGAAGTAATGCCTGGAGCCTCCTTACCTAACATTACTGTTACATCACTTGCACCATCATTTTGATTTGCCGCAACATGAACAGGGATACCGGCAAAATCTGAGAAACAATTCATTTCTTCAAATGTTGCATCAGACACACCAGCTAAGCACTGCTACTAACTGTTGGGTTTGTGGCAAGATTCCTCCTCATCAGAACATAAAAGGAATCCCGTTGTCACCGCTGCCATTCTCTCACAATGGCTCATGCCCAGCTTGGTTCAAACTTCTATATGCCTCTAAGGTATTTAATCTCTCAGAAACATGGGATGTGGGTGACCTCAACGCCAAACTGAACAAAGTCTGTTACCCCAACGAAGAAGGGGACCCACAAGCCAAAGGAACTGTATGGGAAATGGAGGAGTATCGCAAAGGAGATTCCTCCACACACTATGTTTTCCCCAACACTCGAACGGCCAAGGGTAATGGGCCTTCTGTTATCGCTGTTACTAGAGCCCGAGCAAATCTTTGTGTGAGCAGTTTTGGCAGTATCCCAGTGGGAAAAAGTGACTGTACTACAGTATTGAACATTACTGGAACGAACAATAGCAGTTTTCTGTCTTCACACAACACTTATTTCATTTGCGGAAGTAAAGGCTACTATCATCTACCAATTGGATGATCCGGAATATGCTATGTGTCCTTCTTGCTTCCTCCTGTGTTCTTAGCACCTGCATCTTATCATAAAGATTAAAAACTGTTTAATGACATTTCCTTGAATCGATTTAAAAGAACTATAAATAATGATGAAGTGGATCAAACTGACACTGCATTACAGCAATATGTTGACTTTAATTTGGGACTCTTTTTCTTTGTTGGTGCGGCTTTAAATAATAGGAAGATCTGACGCTTGACCTGTGTAGTAGTTGCTGTGTATTTATCCCTGCGCCCCTTCTATTTATGATGCTATTTCCAAAATGCATAAAATAGCTACTGAGATACATCAAGACTCAGGAACATGGACTTGGGCTGGATGGTTCTGGAACATATTTTCTGTATGGGGTCTGAAAATATTGTCGGCCTTATTCATAATTATTGCAATTCTCTTCTCTTGTTGTTTATGTATCCAATGCGGGCCGATGCTTTGTTCCCTCTGTATTTCCACTTGTACTACTTGTCTACCATCAAAAACGAATGTCCAAAATGTAAATGCCCGTTTAGCAATAGATCGAGAAGTTAGCGACATGATGCTAATTGATATACATGATATTTATCGTACCCCTTTTAAAGCATAAGAAAAATGTCTTAGCTGATGCTAAAAGGGCAGTCTGTGGAGAACGTGTAATATTTTACTTAGCATAAGCAACAGCCATTTTGGCTATGGTGTCCATTTAAGTTTCCTTCGTAATTCTTTCGTCTTTTCACTCTGCTTGTGTTATCTATTTTTGTTGACTTCCTGACTCAGCTAAAGCAATGTACGTGCTGAGGGTTTATAGTTGTCAGTGCACCTGGTCTCAGATGTTAACTGTCGACCATTTACTGCTGCCATAAGCATTCCTGCTCCCCCTCCCACTTTGCTGACCACATGGTTATTCATCTGCCCTTGTTTGCTGATAGCTATTCCTAAAACGTGTTCTTCCTATTTCTGTTCACATGCTTGCATTGCAGAAAACCTGTATAAAAGACCTGCGTTCTGTGACTTCAGTGTACTACCCCCTGCAGCAATTGAGAGTGTTGTGTGGACGTGGTCCCACTCATGAGTGATTAATAAACTTCTTATTTATTCCAACTCCAGTGCCGATCTCTATTTTGTTGGTCTTTTGACCCGTGGACAAGAGGGTGACCCTGCACCAGTGTACCCCTAAAAAGGTTCATTTCCACAGTAGATTGGAGTGGATTGTAGTATAGAAGAGTGGGGTGGTGTGGGGTAGATTGGAGAGGAGTGGGGTAAACTGGAAAGGAGGGGAGTAGACTATTTTAGATTGGAGTGGGGTAGACTGGAGTTGATTGGGGTAGATTGGAGTGGAGTATGGTACAATGGAGAGGAGTGTATTGGGGTAGAGTGGAGTTGGGTGGTGTGGGGTAGATGGGTAGATTTGAAGTGGAGTTATGTAGATTGGAGTGGAGAGTATAATTTAGTTTATTAGTTAATAAAATCCATAAACAGACAAGAAAGTATAACAATTTACCATATCAAACAGTAAGATGTTTAAAAACATGAATGTAAAATACACTGTGCATACCTGGGTAGTTCACTGAGGGCACCTCCCCCTTCCTCCCTCAAGAGGTCGCAGCGAATTTTGGAATCCCCTGCCCCCCATGGAAGCAGCAAAAAGTTTAAAAATCCTGGGCAAGACCACATCTGTTATTCTACAAACGCATGATGCTTGGTAAAGTGCAATAAACAACTCCATCCCCTCCTAAACCACAGTCATCACTACAGCTGGACTTGACCATACAGCGGGAAATCACCTTAAATTTGGTAGATACCCATAGCAGTTTTAGACAGATAAAAATGCAAGTTTAAAAACTAAACAGGGCCCGCCGGTTCCCCATGATAATAGGCACATAAAACATCACCTCAAAACGATTGCAATAAAGTGCACAGTACATGGGCTTCAAACCTCCACAGACTGGGCAGGAAGCACAATGGTCTCCTCACTTTCCCACCTAATGTGCCCCCTGGCAACACACCTTCCAGAGGCCTTCTGTGCACGACCCTTGGTGCCTTTCTGAAGCAGGAGATCTACTTGGGAATGTCCTTAGCCTTAACCAAACTTTTAAAAATGTCAAGAAACTACACCAGCCGAATTTTCAACTTGATGTTTCGAGGATTTAAAGACTCCACGACTGCAGACCTGCCGGTTCGTATTCCTAGGGCTATAAATTCATTATGTAAATGGGACTTCCGGTGCGTGAGTAGTCATGGGCAGAGACAGAGGACTTGCAAAAGTGTTTCCTTTGTCTGTTGGCATAAACAACACCTCTTGTCCTCCAGTTGTCCCTCCGCTTGCTATTTGGGCTTGAAAACTAGTGTAGGAAACAGCCCCAATCTCATAGCCATAAATTCTCTCTCAATGCTCTCAGAGTAAGCAGCTTCGAAGTGGGGCTGTTCATGTTAGACATTGTATGAATTTAACACCAGCCACCCATTTGTTCGGTTGGCTAGTATCATTTTGGCCTCCCACTGACATTTCAGCCTAATACATCTGTTCCTGACTTTCTTAAAAACTTGCTCACTTATGTCCAGGTGCCATAGTTCACTGAGACCAAGGGCATTAATGCTGTCTTGTAAATACTTTTTAAAGCAGCTTTCCCACTTTGTAGATTGATTTCAGATCAAACATAATGCGCCAGGGAATCCTTGGGGCGTTCCTCATTTTGTGACAACATTTTACAAAGGCCCC